>JAJPUD010026276.1:0-16683 GCA_023553655.1 Myrmecobius fasciatus
TATTAATTTCTCTTTTATTTTTAGAATTTCCAATTTGGTATTTAATTAAAGGTTTTTAATTCGTTCTATTTCTAGTTTTTTTTTTAATAATAAGCCCAATTCATTGATATTTTCTTTCTCTATTTTATGCAAGTAAGCATCTAGAGACATAAAATTGTCCCTTATAACCGCTTTGGCCTTATCCCACAAATTTTGGTATGTTGTCTCCTTATTGTCATTCTCCTGGATGAAATTATTGATCGTGTCTATGATTTGCTCTTTCACCCATTCATTCTTCAGAATTAGGTTATTTAATTTCCAATTAACTTTTGGTTTATTTTCTCCTGGCCTTATATTGCATGTGATTTTTATTGCATCATGATCTGAAAAGGATGCATTTACTATTTCTGCCTTTCTGCATTTTATTTTGAGGTTTTTATGCCCTAACACATGGTCAATTTTTGTATAGGTTCGTTTCATGGACTGCTGAGAAAAAAGTAAACTCCCTACTGTCTTCATTCAACTTTCTCCATAGATCTATCATACCTAACTTTTCTAACAATTGGTTTATCTCCCTAGTTTCTTTCTTATTTATTTTGTGGTTTGATTTATCTAATTCTGAGAGAGGAAGATTGAGATCCCCCACCAATATAGTTTGGCTGTCTATTTCTTCTTGCATCTCTCTTAATTTCTCCCCTAGGAATTTGGATGCTATTGCATTTGGTGCGTATATATTTACTATTGGTATTGCTACATTATCTGTGGTACCCTTTAATAAAATATAGTTTCCTTCCTTATGTCTTTTGATTAGATCTATCTTGGCTTTTACTTGATCTGAGATAAGGATTGCTACCCCTGCTTGTTTTCTTCACCTGAAGCATAATATTTTCTGCTCCAGCCGTTTACCTTCATCCTATATGTGTCACTATATTTTAGATGTGTTTCTTGTAGACAACATATTGTGGGATTCTGGTTTTTAATCCAGCCTGATATCCTCTTCAGCTTTATTGGAGAGTTCATCCCATTCACATTCACAGTTAGAATAACTAATTCTTTATTTCCTGCCATCTTATTTACCCAAGTTATGTTTTCCCCTTTCCTTTCCCCTTTCTCCCTTCCCCACTCCTCAGTACTTTGCTTTTGATGACCCCCTCTCCCAAACAATACTCCACCCTTTAGATCCCCTCCCCCTTTTTTTACTCCTTTCCCCTGATTCTTCTATTTTCCCTTCCATTAGTTTGTCCCTTACTTTTCCTCCTTTCCCTCCCATTTCCCTCTAGCAACAGACAAGTTTCTATGTGAAATCCAATGTCTGATATATTCTTTTAGAGCCCAACCTGATGAGAGTAAGATTTACACAATGCTCATCTCCCTCCTCTCTTTCTCTCAATTATATTAGGTTTTCTTTGCCTCTTCAAGTGATTTTATCTTGTTTTTACCTTCTTTTTTTTAGATCTTATTTTACCACTTTTTCCCTTTTTTCCCCAGTATGAGAAACTTTCCCCCTCTAGTTCTCTTTTTCATATTATCAAAGAAATATCTAGTTAATTATACCCCCAAACTTTAAGTATCCCCCTAGTAAAAACAAAGTTCTCAAGAGTCCTTTCCTTTTTACCTTTTTTATGCATCTCTTGAGTTCTGTGTTTGGATGTCGAATTTTTTGTTCAGATCCGGTCTTTTCATTAGAAATAGGTGAAATTCACCTATATCATTAAATGACTATCTTCTTCCCTGGAGGATAATGCTCATTCTAGCTGGATAAGTTATTCTTAGCTGTAATCTAAGTTCCTTTGCCCTTGGGAATATTTGGTTCTAGGCCCTTCGATCCTTCAATGTGGAGGCTGACAGATCATGTGTGATTCTAATTATTGATCCTTGGTATTTGAATTGTTTCCTTCTAGCTGCTAGCAGAATCTGTTCCTTGGTGCTATAGTCCTGAAATTTAGCCACTATATTCCTTGGGCTTTTAATTTTGGGGTCTCTTTCAGGAGGTGATCGGTGAATTCTTTCAATGGAGATTTTGCCTTTTGATTCTACAATCTCAGAGCAGTTTACTTTCAGGATTTCCTGGAAGATAGTGTTTAGATTCTTTTTTTCATCATGCCTTTCAGGAAGTCCAATAATCTTTAAATTGTCTCTCCTAAATCTATTTTCCAAGTCAGTTGTTTTTCCTAGGAGATATTTCATAATTTCTTCTAATTTTTCATTTTTTTTGTTTTTGTTTGACTGATTCTTGAAGTCTTATTGAGTCATTCACTTGCAATTGTTCAATTCTTATTTTTAAAGTGTTGTTTTCTTCAGTTACCTTTTTATGCTCCTTTTGTAACTGGACAATTGAATTTTTTGTTCCTTGCACTCTTTTTCCACTTCACTAATTTTATTTTTCAATAAATTGGTGTCTTTTTCATATCTCTTTTGTAGGGCATCATATCCTTCTTGCACTGATTTCAGTTTATTTTCCTATTTATCCTCCAGCTCTCTTCTGAGGTTCTTTATGCAATCTTCCAGAAAGGCCTTTTGAAAAAGTGACCAGTGATGGTCTTTAATACCTTCTGGAATTTTGTCTAAAGGAACCTCAGGATCTGGGGTCATTGCTTCTTTGTCTTGATAAAAGAAGTCTATGGTGAGAGCTCTCTTTTGCTTCTTCATTTTTTTTTTAGACAGCATGGATATCTCTTTAAGGTAGGGGAAAAAAAAAACGGAGGCTGAAAGACGGCTGAAGATCTTTGCCCTGGGCACTTCGTCAAATTAACTTAAGGTGCTGGGCCGGTGGGGACTAGGACTAAGTCCGAATTACTCCTTAAACAAGGCAAGTCTGCCAGAACACCTGCCCCCAATCAGGGCAGCGTGTCCCGAGTGGCTCAGATAAACTCCTGGTGTTTGGAATTTGGAGTTTGGAGTTTGGAATTTCTGCCATGATGAGTTGAGCTGAGTCCCACCCTCACTTCCTGCCTACACAGGAGTCCTCTATCTCTCTGTCCAAGTTAGACAAACCTGATATGAAGTTCTTCAGAAAGCAGTGTCCAAATATTTCTGAGTTCGTTGATTTGAAGGTCAGTTCAGAGGCTTATTTTATTGTTGATTTGAGAGAAGATTGGAGGAGAGGCAGAGAGTCATCTTTTCACTCCGCCATCTTGGCCCTTTTCTAAATTCTTCCTACTGACTTCCGTGGAAGACATTTATGTCCCACCTAAAATACTGTTTTTGAAAGAAAAACATTTCAAATTCCTCTTATTTCTAGTATCTTCATATTGTTAATTATTTCCTTTTTGTTCGGTACAAACCTTGTTTTGCAACTAGGTATTACAGAGGAGAGAATGGTAGGTCTGGAGCAAGAAAGACTCATCCTTATGAGTTCAGAAATGTTCTCATATACTAACTATCTGTGTGAGCCTTGGCAAGTTATTTTAACTCTGTTTGCCTCAGTTCCTCATCTGTAAAATGAATTGGAGAAGGCAATGGCAAACCACTTTAGAATCTTTGCCAAGAAAACCTCAAATGGGGTCTGACAAAGAGTCAGACACTAATGAAAAAATGAATATCAATTAATAGCTTGTTTTTTATACCTTTGCATGATGTCTCTCATTAGATTATGTAAGTACTATCTTTTACCTTATTTTGTTTCCCCATGCTTAGCAGTAGTTGATTAAGAAATGTTTATTAATTGATTGATTGGAAGAAAATTATAGTGTAAGAGACTTGAAAGACCTTTTATTCCCTATAGTATTATACTTATTTTGGCAGTGTAAATCATGCTTTGCTTTATAAATTATATAGCTCTTGCCTTTTGGAATACGTATTTCAAAATTTCTTTTCTATGTTTGTAGAAAATCCCATGTCTTCTGTAGTGTTCATTGTGTTCTTTTTTATTAGAAAACTTTGGAAATTTGGTAATAGAAGCAATTTAGCATTACAACTGTTTCTTTATGGATGCTTTACACTATATTTTTCTTTGATATGAAAGCTATGGATTTGGACTATGATATTCCTAGGACTTTTCATTTTGGGATTTCATTCAACTGATGATCTGTCTATACTTTCAATTTTCACTGTGTCTTCCGGTTTTAATAGATCTGGCTGTATTCACTTATGAATGCTTGAATTATAGTGCCTAAGCTTTCTTTGATGGGTGTGGGTAGTGGTTGTTGAGATAGTTTTCAGCAAATCCATAGATTCTTAAATTATCTCTCTTTGACTTACTTTCAGGTCAGTTGTTTTTGATAGCAGATTTAATGTTTACTTTTACTTTTTTCAAATATTTCATTTTGTTCTAATATTTTGGTCATTTCATAGTCATTGATTAGTGTTTAATTTATTTTCATTTTCAGGAATTCTGTTTCTTGGCTAAAGATTTAGTATTGTTTTCTTCTTGATAATTTTTCATTAGCTTTCTCTTTTGTTCCATTCCTTCTAGATAAGTATACATGTGGTACTTGTGGAAAGTGAATTTTTAAAATTCAGGTCTGTTACTAATTTTAAGGAATTAATTGTTGTCTTTTTTGGATATACTTAGATTTTTTATTTTTTATATTAGTTGGTATATAATTTTATTTACTTCTCTCTAGGTAATTAGTTGTTGAATTAGAGCTTTGTAACAGTATCAGCCTTCACATCCTTCTGCAGTTTTGGCTGTGATGGTCAGTCCCATTTGATTTCCCCCAACCTCTCAATTCACCTAGGTTTCTCTGTTGACTTTTATGTCCCATGGATAAACTTCCATAATTTTTTTTTGTATTCAGAACTCTAGATCTTCAAGGAATTCTTTAGCATCTTAGGAAAGAATGTAATATCAGAGACCTTGGGCACAATTTCAATTGCTGGGGTGTCTTACCTGCTGCCACTCTATGACTTTTCCCATTCTGGAAATTTCTCAAGAGAACTTTTTGTTTTTTCAGTTTCTAGAGTAAATTAACTCCTTAAAATTATAATTAAGCAAGGGGAATCTAATGATTTCATAAGACACCAAAGATAACAAAACAAAATTTTAGAAATAAATGAAAGAACATGAAATTTCTTATTAGAAAAAACAACTAAACTACAGATCAGATAAAATAAAAAAATAAGAATTATTGAACTAACTGAACAAAAGTGTCTTGATACTCTATTTCTGGCCCCAGGATGTTGCATACTAAATGTATCTGACTCTCTCTGATCATGCTCCTAGACTACTTCATACAAACTTCAAAGTCTTGCTGGAAATTGTTATGTAAAAACTGGAGCATCTGCCTACCTTTCTGGCAGCCATGTTGCTTAGAAGTTCAGCTCTAAATCTTGGATTTTATTAGTCTTTGAATAAATCAATTAATCAATTAATGAACAAAATGCTTACTCTTCCCTATTGCCCTTACATTACTACTGTTATTAATGTCAAATAATATATATTTATATGTATTCACATATATAATAACCATTTGATCACATATTAATAATGATAAGCTTACTATCATTATATATTCTGAGGAATATCCATATTGTTTAATATTTTAAATTAAAATTTAGTTTATAAGTGGAATCATTTTTAGATAAAATTTCTCAATGAAATGATGGTGATTATAATATGGGATAAGTTGATAACTGTGTCAGAGATATATCATTAGTTAGAAAGCAGGTTGCTGAATCCTTCAGGCTGTTGTCTGCATAATTATCCAGGTGATTCAAGTCAAAAAAAAAATCCTTTCAATTTTTCGAGAGGTAATGTCTCTCGTCATAATTTATTTGGACAATTTCTTCAATAGTCCATCTAACAAGATATCTATAGATACTAGTTTGTTGTGATTTTACCTGAATATATGTGCCGAAATTCTGACAATTTAGCTGTGCTATATGTCACCAAATATTTCTCTTTTTTGCTAGAAAATGATAATTTAAAACTTTAAAGAACATAGACAAAAGTTGATAAAGGAACATATCAGTGAAAATTTTGACAACTTCCATATGCCCATTTGTAATTTTTAAAAGTGGAAAAAATAGTTACAAAAGCTCAATAATGAAACAGCAAATAATCTAAAATTGAAGAAATGTATAAAGGGGTAGTGATGAGGCTTTTGTCGAGAAAGTAGTCTGAAAAAGAGAAATAAGACAATGATTATGTTAGGAAGAATTCTATACTGAATATCAAAGATACATACATTCAATATATAATTCAAAGACAGGCCAAAGTCAGTTTTGTTAAAAATGAAGGAGACAATTAAAATCAAAATGATTCAAAATCATGCTATATCATGTAAAATACAAGTACTACCCATAATATTATACATGTTTTACACATGAGGAAACTGAGATAGACAGTGGTTGAACCAATTGTCCAGGGTAACATAGCCAATGAGTATTTGAGGGATTTGAAATCCAGGCCCAGTGTTCTATCCCTTGTACCACCTTGCTTTCTAGGACTTTGTAGACATTTGCTGCATTTGACTTCAATTTCTGACCTAAAATTTATATATAATTTTTATTGCATATGTATTGTATGATATTACTTATGACAACAAAGTGTTTTACTCTTCAAATATTGAGAGAAAAATATGAAATTGTTTAATGGATTATAGTTTCATCAAGGCCATGTGTTAACATCTTATTATCCAAACAATGTTACTACATTAATAAGTGTTTTCAAGTCATAAAATATTTAACAAGAATATCTAAGAGAGAATGCCTAACTATACAAATATGAACATGTATACTGTTTTGCTCAATAACTTCTGTATTTCACCATATTTTGATTACATGTCTGATAGTGTAGTGATTTCAACTTGGACTCATTCTATCAATTATTTAATTCCACACATGATGTAGAATTTAAAAACACATGAATATTTTGTCATTTCTGTTTTGCCAAAGTTGAGTCAAATAAACTGTCCTCTACATATGTGATGAATGACATGAAAGAAAACCAATTTCCTATTGAAATTACAGAAATATATTTTTCTGAAAAAAATACCAAAGCCAATGTATAAGGTAGCTCAACAAAATAATACAATGAACAGATTTTTATCATAAAAATCATAGTTGAATCCCTAAAGTGAAAATTTTGTGTTCTAAATAACATTTGTGTGGATTTGTGGGGAGGAGAATAGGGTATTTATTTCTCATTCATTAGTTTGTAAATTTTCTAGTATAAAAGCATCTCCTTTCATCATTAGCTGATTCCCCCATTCTTTATTCATCCTTTCCCTATGAAATCTTCTATCTTAAGTTGCTAAAGGATCTTCTTGATTGGTTGTATATTTTAAGCAGGCCTGAAAAGCTGAATAAAATAAATCTGTGCCTGCAACACCAAAGCTTTCATCAGCAAAAGCAATCTTTCTTAGCATACTAATAAATGCATTTGTTTTCACTCTGACCAATAGTCATTAGGCCACTTCTATTGAATACATCTTTTCGAAGAGGTTTAATTTCTCTATGTTGAGAGAATTCCATGTCACTATTACACTTACTATAATAGCATCAGTGACAAGTGTATATATATATATGTATATATATATATATATATACATATATATATATTTTTTTTTCCCCTGAGGCAACTGGGGTTAAGTGACTTGTCTAGAGTCACACAGCTAGGGCATGTTAAGTGTCTAAGGCCAGATTTGAACTCAGGTCCTTCTGACTTCAGGGCTGGTGCTTTTATCCACTGCTCCACTTAACTGCCCCAACAACAATATTTAAGAAAGATATAACAGCCTGAACAGTAAAATTTGAATTCTTAAAATATTCTTTTCCATTCCAAGATCCATGAAATACAATTTTTCTTATCAACAAAGATTTCCTAATATTGTATATGTATATATTTGTATGTGACATAAGGGAACATGGTTTAGATATTTTCAAATAAAAGTAGCCTTTCTTTTGTATGAGTCCAGTAATTATTAAGTAGAATTACCTATCTTTTGAATGGTAGCAGAAAGCTAAAAATCCCTATAGGAATATTAGTGGTTCAAAGAACCTGAAGGTGACCAAAGCTATATTTTAAAACTATATAAAAACTAGAAAGACAATGATATTACTTCTGGAGAGAAGACTGGTAAGCTGTGATGATGGGATAGCCAATTTTGAAATAAAAGTGAATATTTTAACAAAAGCATAGTCACTTTGCAAAAAAAATACTATTATACATAATAGCAAACAAACAAAAACATAATCTTTTCTTTGTTACTTATGAAACATTTAGCAGAAATTCACAGTTCCCTTTCCCCACCTAATTTACTGAACTATAGTTTAGAAATTTTAATTTTAATATGTAAAATAAACTATTTCCACTTATTTTGCATAGCATGCATGATATGTTGATAATGTTAGATTACATTAATATTTTGGAGAGATATAGCTAAGAAATTCAGCTTTGATTAGAATACTATTATTTTTAATTAAGATTCTTGAGTGTTTTTCAAGAAGAAAAATACTTCAGGGTTCTATAACTTCTATGCTCTATGCTTAAATGCAGAACTTATGATTTTTTAAAATATAGGATGGATTATATTGACATTTATCTCCCATTAAATAATAATGTTACTTATTATGTCCTATTCTCACATCGCAGTTTGAAATGAAATTCTCTCATTAAAAAATTCTATGTGTATATAAAAACTAAAGTTACTAATAATCTTTCTGACAACTCAATGATTAGCTATTCATTTCTACAGTATCCTTATATTCAATTTTTTTCATTACTTCACACTGATTCATAGTTGAGTCATTTTCCAATATGAACAGTTGTATCTGTATTCAACCTTGCACAATAAGAATTGTTCTTCATAAAATGCTTAGCTCTATAGAAGATGCAGAGTCACACAGGTACTAAAATATTTAAATGATCCAATTCACTTGGAGGGAAGGATCATTATTTATAGGTCAAAATCCCATAGTATTGCATGCAGAGGAATACCTGTATTTCAATCTTTATCATCTTGGTAGATCCAGTTTTGCTCTTATTTATTTTGGAACTGAGGAAATCAAATAGAATCTAAACTTAAACAAGGACAACCTAAATATATATGTAATAGAAAGTGAAAACAGATCTGGTTATATGACTCACCAGGTATTAAGGAATTTTTAAGACAAGTCTTATTTTTGATCTTGAGAAATTTGTGGAAGCAAATTGAACTTGCCAAATCTTTTGGTTATATTTGTATTTCCTTTGTTTGGGTGAATATTGCCAAAATCCTTAACTGTCTATGAAGCAACATCTTATGTTTAGAAACTAACTGATCTTGAATGTTTCATTTATGGTTATTTTTTATTACAATAATCTATCAGTAAGTAATTCACTGATTTTATGTCATATGGTTCTTTATGAACCTATGTATTTACCTTGTACAAATACTATGTATTTGTATAATTACATATGCAATTATACAAATATTAATAAATAATTATAATAATATGTGAGTAGAACTTGGTGGTAAGATCAGCAGCTGAAAAATATTGAGAAAAGTAATACCAACTAATGAATATTCATCATTCATTGATGGTCATTAAATTGATAGATTAGCTAGGGATGCTCTCAGGTCTTATTAGAACTAAGTGAAGTGGTAAAGTCACCTAAAGTTAAGAAAGTCAAGGTATCAAGAACTCTCATCTTAGATAACAGAAGAAACAATTTACATGCTTTTATCACAAGAGGAGTAAAGTTTTGTGAGCTTTGCAGGAATACAAGTTTATGGAAACATTAATGTTTCATACATACACTGTAGTAAAGTATTAGATTACAGAAAAAAATTCAGATAAATTTTGCAACTGATGGTTTTGGAACATTGATTCATATATGCATCATAACACTGGGAAGAAAGAAATCAAGAAATCAAATCTGTTATTTTATTTCTGTAATAGGTACTGAAAATAAAAGATTGGTTATAATAAAGGTGAATGCTATAAATATATTAGTTTAAGACTGCATGCATAATTATGCCACAATAAAATTTTTGATGGCATTACAGTGAAGAGAAGTGAAACATAATTGTTAAATAAAAATAAGCTAAAGAAATGGCTGCCACAAAGAAATTGGAAACTGAGTGGATGCCCATTAATTGGAGAATGGCTGAATAAATTATGGTATATGAATAACATGGAATATCATCATTCTGTAAGAAAGGACCAGCATGACAACTTGAGAGAGGCCTGGAGATACTTGTATGAACTGATGCTAAGTGAAATGAGCAGAACCAGGAGATCATTATACACGGCAACAATAAGAGTATATGATGATCACTTCTGAAGGACATGGTTCTCTTCAACAATGAAATGTTTCAAACCAGTTCCAATTGTTCAGTAATGAAGAAAGCCATATACACCCAGAGAGAGGCCTGTGGGATCTGAGTCTGGACCACAACATAGCATTTTCACACTCTCATTGATATTTGCTTACATTATGTTTTCCTTCTCAGGTTTTTTTTTCCTGTACAGCAAGATCAGTGTATAAATATATATACATATATTCAATCTGTCAAATATTTTAACATAATTAACATGTATTAGATTTACTGTCATCTAGGGGAAGGGGTAGGGAGTAGGAGGGGAAAATTTATAATGAAAAGCTTTGCAAGAGTCAATGATGAAAAATTACCTATGTATATGTTTTGCAAATAAAAAGCTTAAAAAAAAAAGAAATGGCTGCCACAGATTTAATGGGAATCATTTAAGTAAGATATCCAAGTTCAAATCCCCAAATCTTTGAGTAGGCTTCCAACATTTTAAATTGAATTCAAGAGTATAGCATAATAGCAATATTTTTTGAGTAGTGTAATTACTCTGTTTTTAAGACAACGTACATTTGTTATAGCACAATTTAATGAATTCAAAGGCTTGGTTGGTGAAAATAGTCATGATATATTACTAGGGTTATTTGCAAAATAACAGTCATCTTTTAGTAGGAAACAGACCAAAGAAGTCAGTTTTTGGCAGACAGAACTTTAAAAGAATGCTGCTAACTTTTAGTGTTTACAAAGAAGAATAGAGGACTAGAGAAAACTTTTTTTATTAAATTCTATTTATTTACAAAACATATGAGTGATTTTTCTACATTGACCTTTGCAAAACTTTTTTTGCAAGTTTTTCTCTCCTCCCCACCCCCCAACCCTAGATGACAGGTAAACTAATACATGCTAAATATGTTAAATTATATGACAAATCCAATATATGTATACATATCTATGCATTTATCTTACTGCACAAGAAAACATCAAATCTAGAAAGAGAAAAAAAAAACAAAAAAAACCTAAGAAGGAAAACAAAATGCAGGGAAATATTCACAGAAAGCGTTAAAGTGCTGTTTTGTGGTTCACACTCAGTTCCCTCAGGCCTCTCTCTGGATGTATATGACTATCTTTATCGCTGGACAATAGGAACTGGTTTGAATCATATCATTGTTGAAGAGAACCATGTCCATCAGAATTGATCATCGTATAGTCTTGTTGCTGTGTATAATGTTCTCCTGATTCTGCTGATTTCATTCAGCATCAGTTCATTCAAGACTCTCGAAGCCTCTCTGAAATCATCCTGCTAGCCGTTTCTTACCGAACAATAATATTCCATGACATTCATATGCCATGATTTATTCAGCCATTCTCCAATTGATAGGCATCCTATCAGTTTCCAGTTTCTTGCCACTACAAAAATTGCTGCCACTAACATTTTTGCACATATGGGTCACTTTCACTCCTTTAAAATCTCTTTGGCATATAGGCCCAGTAGAAACACTGCTGGGTCAAATGGTATGCACAATTTGATAATTTTTAAGTATAGTTCCAGATTGCTCTCCAGAATGGTTGGATCCATTCACAGTTCCACCAACAATGTATCAGTGTCCCAGTTTTCCAAGACCCCCTCCAACATTCATCATTATCTTTTCCTGTCATCTTAGCCAATCTGACAGGTGTGTAGTGGTATCTCAGAGGAGTCTTAATTTGCATTTATCTGATCAATAGTGATTTGGAGAACCTTAGAGAAAACCTTTTGAAAATGGCACTGATGGAAGATGGCGAACTGCAGACATCATTTTCTGTGATATCCTCGGATCTTCCCTCAGGCCCAGAACAAATTAAGCCTCCAAACTGGTTCTGGAGTGAGGGCTCCATCAAACACTTGGAGTACAATGAACTTCTATCAAGAATTTACTTTGAAAAAATTCCAGAGAAGGTCAGTTTCGGACAGGGCTAGGGATCTGCTGCTTGCCGCACCCGCACCCAGGGTGGAAGATGGGGCTGAGACAGAGCAGCAGATTTTAGGCAGCCAAGAAGTCCCTGGGAGAAACTTGGGACACTTTGGTCTACTTGCGGGCAAGAGCTTTAGCAGATCTGCCTTTGGTAAAGTGTGGATTGAGAGTAGCTGAAAGTGTGGTCCTAGTACGGATCTAGTCCAACCAGCCCTGCACCTGGAAGTCAACACAGAAAACTGCCCCAAAACAAATTGAAATAGCTACTTATCTCTGCTGGAGTCAGTCTTCAAAATCAAAAACATGAGGAAGAAGCAGAAGAGAGCTGTCACCATAGACAGCTTTTACGCAGAGAAAGTAAGGCAGACCCCAGAATCTGAGGTTCCTAAAGGCAATGCAATCCCAGAGGAAGCCACAAAGGTGGACATGAGCTGGTCCCCTTTTCAGAAGGCTTACCTGGAAGATTGCATAAAGAATCTCAAAAGAGAGCTAGAAGAAAAATAGGGAAATGAATTGAGATCAGTACAAGAAGGATATAATGCCCTACAACAGAGATATGAAAAAGACACCAAGTCACTGAAAAACAAAATTGGTGATATGGAAAAAAATCACCAACTCACTGGAAAACAAAATTGGTAAATTGGAAAAAGACAGCAATTAACTAAAAAAAAATTGGTGAATTGGAAAAAATTACCACTTCACTGGAAAATAAAAATGGTGAATTTGAAAAAGACAAAAATTCACTGAAAAATAAAATTGGCAAAATGGAAAAAGAATGCAATGATCCAAAAAATTCAATTGGCCAGTTACAAAAGAAGCTAAAAAAGATAACTGAAGGAAATAATACTTTAAAAATTAAAATTGAACAAATAGAAGTGAATGACTCAATAAGACTTCAAGAATCAGTCAAACAAAAACAAAAACAAAATGAAAAAAATAGAAGAAAATGTGAAATATCTCCTAGGAAAAACAACTGACTTGGAAAACAGATCCAGGAGAGACAATCTAAGGATTATCAGACTCCCTGAAAGCCACGATGAAAAAAAAGAACCTTGTTGCTATCGTCCAGGAAATCATGAAAGAAAATTGTCCTGATGTTTTAGAATCAGAAGGTAAAATTGGCATTGAAAGAATGCACCAATCACCTCCTGAAAGAGACTCTAAAATTAAAACCCCAAGGAATACCATGGCCAAATTTTAGGACTATCACACAAAGGAAAAGATATTGCAAGCAGCTGGAAAGAAACAGTTCAAATACTGAGGAATTGTAATTAGAATTACACAATATCTGACAGCTTCCACATTAAAGGATCAAATGGCCTGGAATCAGATATTGTGAAAGGCAAAAGAACTTGGATTACAGACAAGAATAAGTTATCCAGCTAGAATGAGCATTATCTTCCAGGGAAGAAGATGGTCATTCAATGACACAGGAGAATTTCACCTATTTCTAATGAAAAGACCAAATCTGAACAAAAAATTTGACTTCCAAATACAGAACTCAAGAGAAGCATAAAAAGATAAAAAGGAAATAACTATTGAGAACTATATTTCTCCTATGGCTATCCTTAAAGAATGGGGTTATAATTCGATTACTTTGATAATAATGGAAAAGAGATTAGAGGTGGAAGGAATATCATACTGAAAAAATAGGGGAAAGGAGGCAAAATAAATTAAAAATAAGAGGTAAAATAAGGCAAAATCTCATGAAGACACATAGAAGATCTAATATAATTGAGGGAAAGAAGGGAGGGCGACCAGTATTGTATAAACTTTACTGTCATTAGATTGGGCTCTAAGAGAGTATATAAGACATATTTGGCTTCAAAGAAAGGCCTGGCCCTCCTTGTGGGAAGGTGGGAGGGAAAAGAGGAAAGGAAAGGGATAGACAAATAGAAGGATTAGGGGAATGGTGTAAAGGGGAGGGAGGGGTTTTAAAAGGGGGAGGACTGTTAGAGGCAGGTAGTTATCAAAAACAAAATACTGAGGAGGGGGGAAGGTAAAAGGGGAAAGGGAAGAGAAAAACATAACTTTGGGTAAATAAGAAGGCAGGAAATACAGATATAGTTATTTTAACTGTGAATGTGAATGGGATGAACTCTCCCTCAAAATGGAAACGAGTAGCAGACTGGATTAAAAGCCAGAAACCTACAATATGTTGCTTACAAGAAACATATCTAAAACATAGAGGTACATACAGAGTGAAGGTAAAAGGCTGGAGCAGAATCTTTTATGCTTCAGGTGAACAAAAAAAAAGCAGGGATAGCAATCCTTATCTCAGATCAAGTAAAAGCAAAAATAGATCTAATTAAAAGAGATAAGGAAGGAAACTATATTTTACTAAAGGGTACCATAGACAATGAAGCGGTATCAATACTAAACATATATGCACCAAATGGTATAACATCCAAATTCCTAGAGGAGAAACTAACAGAGATGCAAGGAGAAATAGACAGTAAAACTATACTAATGGGGGATCTCAACCTTGCTTTCTTAGAATTGGATAAATCAAACCACAAAATAAATAAGAAAGAAGTTAGGGAGATAAACAAAATGTTAGAAAAAGTTAGGAATGATAGATCTCTGAAGGAAATTGAATGGCGATAGAAGGGAGTATACTTTTTCTCAGGCGCTCATGGAACTTATACAAAAATGGATCATGTGTTAGGGCATAAAAACCTCAAACTCAAGTGCAGAAAAGCAGAAATAGTAAATGCATCCTTTTAAGATCATGATGCAATAAAACTCACATGTATTAAAAGGCCATGAGAAAACAGACCACAAGCAAATTGGAAATTAAATAATCTAAAACTGAAGAATGAATGTGAAAGAGGAAATCATAGACACAATCGATAATTTCATGCAGGAAAATGCCAATAATGAGACAAAATACCCAAATTTTTGTAATACGGCCAAAGCAGTTATAAGGGGTAATTTTATATCTCTACATGCTTACTTGCATAAAATAGAGAAAGAGAAGATCAATGATTGGGCTTACAATTAAAAAAGCTAGAAAAAGAGCAAATTAAAAACACTCAATTAAATACCAAATTTGAAATTCTGAAAATAAAAGGGGAGATTAATAAAATTGAATATAAGGAAACTATTGAATTAGTAAATAAAACTAAGAGTTGGTTTTATGAAAATACCAACAAAATAGATAAGCTTTTACTTAATTTGATTAGAAAAAGGAAAGAGGAAAATCAAATTGTTAGTCTCAAAAATGATAAGGGAGAAATTTCCTCCAATGGAGAGGAAATTAGAGTAATAATTAGGAGTTACTTTGCCCAACTTAATGCCAATAAACTTGATAATGTAAATGAAATGGAGGAATAGCTACAAAAATATAGATTGCCCAGGTTAACAGAAGAGGAAATAAATTATTTAAAAAGCACCATTTTAGAAAAAGAAATAGAACAAGCTATTAATCAACTTCCTAAGAAAAAATCTCCAGGGCCAGATGTATTTACATGTGAATTCTACCAAACATTCAAAGAACAAGTAATCCCAAAACTATATAAACTATTTGAAAAAATAGGCAAAGAAGGTGTACTACCAAATTCCTTCTATGACACAGATATGGTGCTGATAGCTAAACCAGGTGGGGAGAAACCTGAGAAAGAAAGCTATAGACCCATTTCCCTAATGAATATTGATGCAAAAATTTTAAATAAGATTTTAGCAACGAGATTACAGAAAGTTATCCCCAGGATAATACACCATGACCAAGTAGGATTTATACCAGCAATGCAGGGCTGGTTCAATATTAGGAAAACTATGAGCATAATCAATTATAATAATCACCAAATTAACAAAAAACATATGATTATCTCAATACATGCAGAAAAAGCCTTTGATAAAATCCAACACCCATTCCTATTAAAAACACTGGGGAATATAGGAATAAATGGGCTTTTCCTTAAAATGATTAGTAATATCTACTTAAAACCATCAGCAAGCATTATATGTATTGGAATCAAACTAGAACCATTCCCAATAAGATAAGGAATGAAACAAGGCTGCCCACTGTCACCATTATTATTTAATATTGTGTTAGAAATGTTAGCTTTGGCAGTAAGAGAAGAAAAAGAAATTAAAGGAATTAGAGTAGGTAATGAGGAAACCAAATTATTACTCTTTGCAGATGACATGATGGTATACTTAGAGAACACTAGAAACTCGAGTAAAAAATTACCAGAATCAATTCACAAATTCAGGAAAGTTGCAGGATATAAAATAAATCCACATAAATCATCAGCATTTTTATATATTACCAACAACGTTCAACAGCAAGAGATACATAAAGAAATTCCATTCAAAATAACTATTGACAGTATAAAATATTTGGGAATCTATCTACCAAGAAAAAGTCTGGAACTATACAAAATAAATTATAAAACACTTTCCACACAAATAAAATCAGACCTAGTCAATAGGAAAAACATAAAATGTTCATGGGCAGGCTGAGCGAATATAATAAAAATGACAATACTACCCAAAATAATTTACTTATTTAGTGCCATACCAATCAAACTCCCAAGAAATTATCTTACAGATCT
>JAJPUD010026277.1:0-16683 GCA_023553655.1 Myrmecobius fasciatus
CCCGTAGAGGGACCCCCAGTTTCCTTCAGGGACTTCTGTAGGTAGAGGTCTTCTAATGCACTGTGCGGACCCCATAGCGAGAGAGCCCAACAGGAGAGCCCCGGTGTGTGGCGATCCCCACGACTCTCAGTGTACGTCAGGGTCATCCTAGAGCAGGAGACTTAGAGATCCCTCCCTAGCGTGCTGCCGGGGTGGGGGGGCTCCCGGAGTGAGATACCCCCACAGGGAGAGGTCCCAGATCAGGAGCCCTCCGGTGCATTGGGACCCCAATATTCAGTAGGACCCCCCTTCCCTTAGGAACCCCAGGACCCATCTCCCTGCTAAGAACCGCTCCTTGCCCCTCTTCTGTGGCTTCCTTCAGACCCCCCCAATACAGAGAGCCCCTTTGTGCCCTGATACCCCAAGCTGCGATGGGTTAAGGGCGAGGGGTGGGCCTTTAGCCGTCCTCCTTCTCCCTTCTCACTCCTCTTCCCCCTCTCCTCCCTTTCTTTCCTCCTCCCCCTCTACTTTTCTCCTTCCTCCTCTTCTCCTCCCCTTCCTCCCTTCCTCCCTCCTCTTCCTCTCCTCCCCTTCTCTCTGTCCATCCTCTCTTCCAACCCCATCTCCCTCCTCTTCCTCTCCTTCCTTTCTCACCCTCCTCCTTTTCCTCCCTCCCTCCCCTCTTCTTCCTCCTTCCCACTCCATCCCCCTCCCAGAAGGGTTCCTTCTTCTTCTCCTTCCAGGGGACCCCCCAGCCCTTCCAAAGCTGGGGTCCCCTTCCTTTCTCAGGAGACCCTCCTCCAGGGCCCTATCTGACTCCCTCCCCTCCCCTAAAAGGAGATGTTTAGATTCCAAGTTCTTCAGCTTTCTCCTGATGCCCCAGCAGCCCCCTCCCCCTGGGTGACATCAGCTGGGGACCCCCTCCCACATTAGGTGGGACCCCCCCATGGGCAGAATCTCCCTTTCCCTCCTTGCTCAATATCCTGTGGCCTCAGAACCTGCCTGATTCTCCTGATCCAGTTATGGGACAGGGCCTGGGTTCAAATACACATTTCCCCTCTCCCCCCGCCCCCCAGCTCCAGGAGGCTGACCTTGGGGAAGGGGAGGGAGGAGAGTTTGAGGTGCCCCCCACTCACCCCTTCACTGCCTTGTCCCTGGTGGGGAAGTGTGCTGTGGTCAGTGGGTCCCCAGCTCCAGCTTCTTTTTAGAGAGCTGGACCCCCAGGTCCTCGCACAGATCGGTGTGAGGGTCACATCCTCTCTTGGGTTTGGGGAGGGAGCTCCCTCTGCCCCGGGGGCTGGGCCCCTGCTCCCCCTCATCCTGGGGAGTTTCCTGGGGCCCTCAGGACTGCTGGAACATCCCAGCCCGGCTGTGTTAGTTCTTTGGGGACACACCATGCACCCCCACACACACATACATCACCCTCCCCCCAATACACACATGGTTTTGTCTCCGGCCCTGTTGGTGGGTGCAGGATGCAGCTCCAGTGCTGCCCTCTGGCTTGGAACCTTCAGGCTGTCGGGGGGCACTTTGGGGTCTCTGCCAGCCTTGGCTGAGGCTTTAGTTTTACTTCATCGCTCTCCCACCCCTGCCCCCACTTTTTGGTTAAAGCTGGGGGGGTGGCAATCAGAGATGGGGGCTCTCCCTGGGATTGGGCCAGAGACTCTGAAAGGGGATTCTGTGGGGGCTTCTCGGCTTGGGAAGGAGGTGGGGAAGCAGGGATGGGCTGTTCCCCCGGAAATGGGGGTCCCCACTTGTGCTGTCTCTGCTGCATGATCTTGGGCCCCCACGTCCAGAGGGGACCTCTCTGTCTGGAGGAGGCCCTGACGTCCGGAGGCCCCCTCCAGCTCTCTCTGGTCAGAGCCTCGGAGCGCCTGTGGGCCTGGCTGAAGTCCCTGGATTGGCTCAGCTGCCAGGCTGGCAGAGCCAGGGGTAAGGTGGGGGCAGGGAAGGACTCTCCAGGCCTTCCTCAGCCCCCTGGGCCGGACGATGGCGCTGAGGGCCTGCCGTCTCTCCTCCTTTCCAGCGGCCGGACTCTACTACTTGGCTGAGCTGATAGAAGAGTACACGGTGGCCACCAGCCGCATCATCAAATACATGATCTGGGTAAGGGGCGCCGTCCCCCTCCCCCGAGTCTTCACCAGGAGGAAGCCATTTCCTGGGCCTCTGATGGGAGGCCTTCCCACCTGCCCCAGGGCACTGCTGGCCCCATAAGGAGCCTGTGCTCCTGGGGGAAGGGGAAGGAGGGGGGCTCTGCCTCTGACCTCTGCTCAGCCCCTCGGGGCTCCCTGCCTGTCTGCCTCAGTTTCCCCTTCGGTCCCATGCACAGCCTCTTGCTGTGCTCCTGTGAGAAGGCTGGGCTTGGCCGGCGTGGGTGGAGGGGGCAGAAGGGACCCCCACTCTCTTTCTCCAGGCTGCCTCACCAGGGCACCTGTAAAGAACCGCCAGGTTCTAGAGCTGGCTCAGGGGTGGCTTTGCAGACTGGGGAGACCCCTGGTAGATCTGGGCAGGGATCGGGCCTGGGGGCCTTAGCCTATGGGGAAAGGGCTGCAGCTCCGGGCTCCCTGAGATCTCCCCCCCAGCAGGGAGGGCCCCACCTGGGGGGTCGGGGGTCAGGGGCCGCAGGCTGAGCCCGGGCCCCTGCTTGTGCCAGTTTTCCACGGCCGTGCTGGTGGGCCTCTACGTCTTCGAGCGATTCCCCAGCTTCCTGATCGGCATGGGCCTCTTCACCAACCTGGTCTACTTTGGCCTCCTTCAGACTTTCCCCTTCATCATGCTGACCTCGCCCAACTTCATCCTTTCTTGTGGTGAGTGCCGGGGCGGGGGGAGGCGGGGGGAAGGGATGGCTGGGGAGGGGGGGGGCCCGGGGATGGTGAGGGGCTCCTTTCCTGCTCTGCCCATCCTTCCATGGGCAGCACCTGGGAAGGCAGGAGGAGGCCCCGAGGTTTGGCTGGTGTGAGGGGGAGCTGGCACCCTGACCCTAGAGCAGAGGGTGAGGTTCCCTCCTCTTCTTCCGGTGGAAGGGCCACCGTGGCTGGCCCTTTCTGCCCCAGGACAGATGTTAGAGCAAGGAGCTGGCCAGCGGCCCGTGGGCACAGCCAGCAGTGCCCTGTACCCCAGGGCTGAGGGAGGTTCCCTGGGGACTGAAACTAGAGCTGGGCCTTAGGGACAAAGAGCCTCCCACTGTGCACAGGGAGGGGCTTCCCTGCTTGGATCTCTTAGGAATCAGTTGTGATTGTCTAAGTCAGTCAGGAAACTTGGCCTTCCACTCTTCTTAGGAGAGGGGCCAAGAGAGAGCTCGGGGAGGGTCCTGCAGGTAGAGGGGGGGAACCAGGGGGTGAGCTCGGGGGGATCTGTTTCTGGTGTGGGTGGGAGATTTGGGCCCCCAGGACACCAGAAAGGGCCTCTGGTTCTATGGATGAGGGGGTGACAGCGAGCCACAATCTCCAGGCCTTGGGAATGAGGGTCTGGCTTCCTCTTTGGCAGCTGCTGCCGTGGGAGTAGATCCTTCCTTGTGAGAAAGAGTCCTCTACATTGGAAATTCAGTTTGTTGGGGACTGTATATGGCCTGTAACTCGATCTCTGGCAGAGACCCCGAGGGTCTCCTTTCCTCCTCTCTCCAAGATGAGAGGACTGAATACCAAAAAAATGGCAAGCCGCCAGATTACCGGGATTTCGGATTCATGTGAAACGACTGGGCGCTCTGCCATCAGTTCTTTAGTTTTACCCCATAGCAGATAGAGCGCAGCCCGGGTTTTTCCTTAGAGTCGGGAGGCAGGCCCGGGAGCACGCTGTCATGGGAGGATGGCTGGACCTGAGGTCAGTGATGTCCCTGAGCAGGAAGCCCCATCT
The DNA here is from genome assembly GCA_023553655.1 of Myrmecobius fasciatus. Classification (NCBI taxonomy): domain Eukaryota; kingdom Metazoa; phylum Chordata; class Mammalia; order Dasyuromorphia; family Myrmecobiidae; genus Myrmecobius; species Myrmecobius fasciatus. The sequence continues at coordinate 3,832 of JAJPUD010026277.1, forward strand.
TGTGCAGCCTCCCTCGAGTCATCATTGACCCCCTCTGAGCCCTGACCTTGCTGGGGAAGGCCAGACACCCCATGGTGACTTCCACCTTCTCCCTGCCCCAGAGTCACTCAGTTAAAATTCCCCACCCTGTTCCAACCCTCACAGCCGCTGTCAGGTCCCCCTCTTCCTCTCGAGGCTCCCCAGCCCCTGTCCAGGTGATGGGGGCCTCTAAGGCCCAAGCTCCTGCTTCCTCACCTCCCAGCCTCCCTACTCTCCTCACACCCCAGGACCACCTCCTGGTCCTCACCTCCACCCCACACAGGGTGGTTTGATGCATATTTATACCCCAAAGCATGGGGCCCCAAAGGGCCCTAACATCCTCTCGCCTGCCTCCTGCCCTGGGCCCTCAGCCCCATCTCTGCTCCTTCTGCCCTGACCTCTCTTTTCTTCCCCAGAGTTAACCAAATCGAATCCGGGCTATCCTTCCTCCCCGCCTCCCCACCCCCAGTCCTGGTGCTCTTGCCAAATTCTGAGCCTGAAATCTCCCCGCCATCTGCTGCCAAATGGGAAGGAGAGTCTGCTGTTCACATAAGGCCCTGGGAGCCCCTTCCTCTATCCCCCCCACCCCACAGCCCTGGACTCTGCCTCCCCCTCCCCACACTTTCTTCCCCCTGGGCCTTCCCTCCTCCCCTCCCGCCACTTGCTTCCCTGAGACTATGGAGACCGTGCGCTGGGAGCCCTCCCCCCTTCTCTGTCCATCCTTCGGATGGGCCTTGTTCTTCTCCAGGCTTCTGTAGCCCCTTTCCCCTGGAGCCCCTTCCTGCTACCTAGAGGCACTCTCCTGGAGGGCCCCCCTTCCCCTCCTGACCCCTGACCTTCACCCCTCTGTCTCCAAGGCACCAAGTATCTCCCCAACTCAGCACCTCAGCCCCCGTTGCGCATCTCACCCCGGTGACCCCTTTCCCCCAAGATTCCTTCCTCTGGTGTTTTGGGACTTACCTCTTTCAGTTCCTGTTGAATCACTTCCCAGGATCCTTTTCTGTTCTGTTCTATAATCTGAGCCCTGTAACTGGAGGTCTTCCCCAGGCCCCGATTCTGGGGCCGCCGGGCATCCCCAGGTTGGGTTAATCAGTTTGTAGGTTTTGTGTGTGTGTGTGTGTGTGTGTGTGTGTGTGTGTGTGTGTGTGAGAGAGAGAGGCAGAGAGACAGAGACAGAGACGGAGAAAGAGGGAGAGAGAGAGAGAGAGAGAGAGAGAGAGAGAGAGAGAAGACATGAGATGTGATGTATGAGACTTAACCTGTCTCCTATTGGATATTTCCAGTTGCATGAGCTGTAGGCGTCTCAAACTCAACAAAACAGAACACGCCATCCTCCTTTCCCCCAAACAACAAAATCTCCCCCCTTTTCCAAAGGGGCAAAGGCGCCAGTCTTTCCCCCGATGTACCAGGTTCATATTCTTGCCTCTGCACTTGAGAGCGGGAATGGCTCTGTTCTTATTTATACCCGTGAAGCATGGTACACCATAGGTGCCTAATAAATGCTCATTGCCTTCAGCTTGGTTTTCTTCTCTGGGAAGCATACTTGCACCATCAGGATTTTGAGCTGGGAGGGACCAGCTCTCACCTCTAGTTTGTCCGTTAGGTGGAATGAGGCCGCCTCTTCCAAATACTCACCTCCGGGCCTCAGTTTCTCCCCTAAGCTGAGGGGGTGTCCTGGATGGCCTCTGGGTGCCTTTGGCAGCACCGGAGAGTGTGGCCTGCTCATGCTGGGCCTGCTCTGGGTCAGGGTCACAGCCCGCCCTCGCGGTGAGGAGAGGGGGGAGCGGGGTGGGCCTTTCTCCAAAGTGACTGACGCTCCCCTTCTCTCTCCTGCTGCTCCCGCTTCTCCTGGCAGTGTTGGTGGTGGTCAATCACTACTTAGCGTTCCAGTATTTTGCAGAGGAATATTACCCCTTCTCAGAGGTAAGTGGCGCTGTGGGACGTCTGGAGACGGGGGCAGGGGACACACAAGCATTTATTAGGCACCTTGGGTGCTCCAAGTGCTTTACAACTTTATTTGACCCTCACAACTGCCCTTTGAGCTGTTATCCCCAGTTTGCAGATGAGGGCAATGAAGCAGGTAGAGATAAGTCTGACCTGCCCAAGGTCACAAAGTTTGTAAGAGCCGAGCCTTGGAGTCCAGCCTTGTGTCTTCTCCTGGGGCTCCAGCCCCTTTGCGGGTGATTGTGAGCAGCCTTGGGGGCCACTTTCCCTCCAGTTGCCCCCGGCCTGGTCTTGTACCCTTCCCGAGCGTTTTCTGGTGTTGGTGGGTCCTTGCTCCCACGCTCCACTGGGAGACCTGACTTTTTTTTTTTTTTAATTATTATTCTTATTATTAAAGAAAGTTACTTTCATTTCCAAAGATTTGTTCTCCTTCCCCATCCATTGAGAAGACAAGAAATCTAATCCATGGCCACTTCTTGATGGGGAAGGATGGCTTTGGGGGCTCGTAGCTCTGCGGCTTGGTGAGTGGGGCGGACGTCTGCCCTTCAGGTGGTTCTCCCTGACATCTCCTCCATGTCTGGAGAGGACCGAGGGCTCATCCCTTCAGACCCTGTGGTCTCTCTGCTGGTGCCTTCTAGCTTCCAGCTCTGCTGGCTGCATGCAGATGGTGCAGATACAGTGTGCGCTGGAAGCTTCTGATGTTTTAAGTGACATGGCTTTTCCCCAGGAAGCACCCAGCAGCCTCCTGGACTCAAGTCCATTTTATGTTGTATTTCATGTTGGGGAGATTTTATCCCATACTTAATGTTTATAAGCTGAGTTTCCATCATTGCCTGCCATCGATCATTATTCATTGGAAAGCCATCGATGGAGGGAGCTTTGGTGCCACAGAGCCTCCAAGAAGCCTCTTTAAAAAATGCCTTCGTGGGGGCAGCTAAGTGGCGCAGTGGTTAGAGCACCAGCCCTGAAGTCAGGAGGACCTGAGTTCAAATCTGGTCTCAGACACGTAACAGCTGTGTGACCCTGGGCAAGTCACTTAACCCCAATTGCCTCGGAAAAAAAAAAAGTGCCTGGTTTGTCAATAACCAATAGAAAAGAGACCACATCCTTTAACTTTGACCCCCTGGTCCTACCAAAGACCGTCACTGTCACCTTGGGTTTTGTTGAAGCTTCAGGATTTATTTTTTAAAGAGGAAGAGGAGAAAAGAGAAATTTCAGGGGAACTAGAATAATTGGAGCTTTGGGGGGGAATCCCAACTTTAGTGTACGTATAAAAATCCATTATAAGTGACTTATAGAAATATGTTAATTGTGTTAAAACCTATTTTCTCACATGCCCCATTTTCCCCCTCCCATCATGTCATCCCTTATCACAAAGAATATTTTAAAAAGGAAAAAAATCCCGGTCGGTAAAGCCAGCGTCCAGTACAGCAAGCCGTGCTCTGTGTCCTTGGTTCCCCAGCGGGGCGGAGGCGGTAGAGGCGCATTTTCGGATCTGGGGCCAGGCTGGGTCATTAGAAGCCACCAGCCACCGCAGTGGGTAGAGTGTGGGACTTGGGACTTTGGCCTCTGACACTTCCTGGCTGTGTAGCCTTGGGCAAGCCACCTGCTTCTGCCCACCTCAGTTTCCTCATCTGAGAAATGGGCACAATAAGAGCACCTGCCTCCTGGGGTTGTTTCTCCCTCTGTGCCAGGCTTGGGGCTCCCCATTGGGCTTCTGTTCCCACTCTGGCTAGGCCTGGGTCCACTGACTCAACCTTGCCTCTTTTCCCATAAGCCCCCCCATAGTGTCTCATTGCATCTGCATTTCCCCAGCGATGCCCCCTTTGCCTTTGCCAGCCCCCAAGGCATACCCACGATGCTCAGGGAATAGCCTTTTCCCTTCCAGTGACCTTGGGGCAGGGCCAGCCTCAGACATGGATTTTAGTCCCTTTCACTGGTTGGACTGGAGAACATAATATTAAATCAGAGGTGCACTTCTCAAGGGATGTGAGCAGATGAGCCCTCCTAGACTCTCTCCTCCTGGGGCTGCTCAGGTCCCTGGGCTCCAGGGTGCCAGGGAGGAGAGAGAGAGGGGCCACGGGAAGGCATGAGGAGGAGTGACGAGCCGTGAGAGGGGCAGGCCGGGAGGCGGGGGCATCCTTAAGCCTTCCCCTTCTTGAGACCTGGCAGGCAGCGGGTGAGGGCCTTCACGCCCCCTCTTGTAGCCTGCTTCCCCCTTTGGCCGTCCAGACGGTCCTGGGGCTTTCCTCCAGCTTCCTGGAGACTCCCTGGTGTTTTGGCACGCCTCCCATGTGGGAAGCCGGGCTCTGGGTCCTGAGGCTCCCTCCATTTTTGACAGGTCCTGGCCTATTTCACCTTCTGCCTCTGGCTGATTCCCTTTGCATTCTTCGTGTCACTGTCTGCTGGGGAGAATGTCCTGCCCTCCACCGTTCAACCTGGAGGTGAGAAGGGGGACAAGGGGATGTGCCAGGGGGTGTGTGTAGGCAGCTTCTGGGGTGACTGCTGTTACCAGCCTTGGGGAGCTCCCTTTGCCCAATCCCACTGGCAGAGGCCCAGCCTCTCCCTTCTGGGGTCCTCTGGCCCAGCTCCCCACCTGTGGACAGAGTAGACCTCATCTCCTTAGTGTAGCCCTCCTGGTCTCATGGGGAAGGAGACCCCAGGCTCGGCAATAGCCCCCTAATCCTGGCCTGTACCCTGCAGATGACGTGGTCTCCAACTACTTCACCAAAGGCAAACGAGGCAAACGTTCTGGAATCCTGGTTGTCTTCTCCTTCATCAAAGAGGCCATCTTGCCCAGCCGTCAGAAGATATACTGACCACTTGGGGAGGGGGCCCGGGGCTGAGGAGGAGGAGGGAGCTGGGGCAGTGAACCTGGAATAGGACCTTCCGTTGTCACCATCCTTCAGGTGGATGTCTTGGGGGGGAAGACCCTCCCTCTGCCCTGGCTCTCTCCCCGTCTCCCCATGGTCCCGAGGGGTCTTGGTTAGAAGCCGATATAGCTGAAGCCCATGGGAGGTGACCTAGCTCTTGCTTCTGGAGGAGTCCAGAGTGAGACATCTGGGGAGGGCTGCCCATCTTTGGACTTTGGGCAACTTTCAGGCCGGGAGGCCCAAAAATGCCCCTCGCTCCTTCCTCCAGAGACCGGTCATGGGGATGCTGGGCCAAGCTCCCTTTCTGGTCCCTCAGCTCCATGGGCTCTGCCCCGGGAAGGCGGAGAGAGATGGGTTCCTCCCCATGAGGACCCCCAGGATGGAGCCATGACTTGGTGCATTTCCAAAGGAAATAGCTTTTTGGTGTTGAATCGAACTGTGATTTCTGTTAAAAGTACAAATACCCATTTGAATAAAGATTCGAGGTGGCGTTTTTTCCTAATGCCCTGAAAACTCGGCTGCCTTTCTCTCCTCCCAGCCCTCCAGCTGGTTCTGACAAGCTCCTGGCCCAGGCTTTTTCCCCTCCCCGTTTTATTAGAAGCTGCCAGCTGGCACAGTGGGTAGAGTCCAGGTTTGGGAACACTGGCCTCAGATGCTTCCTGGTTGTGTGGCCCTGGCTAGCCACCTGATTTGTCTTTTATCTTGGTTTATCTGTGAAATGGGCATCCCTCCTGGTATATGAGCAAACCTAACTTTGTGCCAGGCGGACCAGCAAAGGAGCCCTAGCCTGCTTCTGGGCCTCTTGAGAGTTGGGACATGGAGATTTGGCCTAAAATCCGGGTTAAACACATCCTCTTTAGGAAGAGTCTTCCCTTAGGGGGAGTGGGCTGGCTCTACTGAGGGAGTAAAATCAGTGGCTTGGAGCAGAAACTTCTCTGTGGGGAAGGGGCAGCATTTTGAGCTGAGACAACCCCTGCTGCTTTGGAGAGATGATTTGCCCACTGACCTAATGCTTGTGATTTCTGGGTCAATCTATGTTTTGGGGCTGGTTTGGCTCTGCCCGGATCTAGGCCTGATCTCTCAAATTGAGCTAGGCAGGGGTGAGGGAAAAGACCTGAGAGCATTTGCTGATGATCCGGGCACCTTGAAACAGGCTTGACATGACCTTTAGACAGAATTGGGGATCCCTTGGAGATCTTTGCCCATTGAATTGCCTGCAATTCCAGCACATTATTTCAATTAACTACTAATCTTGGGCCTTTTCTAAAATGGCACTCCCCAGGGAGACACACCATGTTAAGTTCCTAGTGTACCTGGGTGAACCCGTTTGCAGATGCAGGGACCTTAGAAGGGATATGGAAAGGGAAGGCTGCAACAGATGTACCCAGGGCCAGTCCTGACTCCACAGATTAATGTCTGGGGACTTTAGACACCTGCTGGTGGAGTCAGGACAGGAGCTGGACAAGTGTAGAGGTTATCTCCGTGCCCTCAAGTTTACACCCCACTTGTAGAAGCCTGGCAAGACTCAGTTATCAATCAAGATGGACTTCAGTCAGAGACTGTACAGGACAGAGGGGATAGCTTAGGCTGGAGTCGAATCACAGGCTATCAGCCGAGATCCTAGAGGTTGCCATCTTCGCTCCCTTGGAGAGAGCAGAGAACGGTACCCAGGAAATAGATCTTGCCAGGGTCACATTGTACTGTAACCAGTACCAGACTCAACAACAAACTTGGTGGACTACAAATCTTCAGAGATACAAAGGGAGGGCGTCGACCAGGAAGAGAGCTTTTCCCCCAGGAGGGCTTCTCCCCATGAACAAATGGGTCCACTCTTGAGGGGCGGGGACACCCTTGAACCCAGATCCTGGGAAGCCGCTGTCTCAGGTACCTGCCGGAGTTAAGCAGTTACAATCCCAACAGTTGCTGCTGCTTGCTGCAGTGATGGGGAAAGATGCTAGACAGGGCCATTCCGCCAAGGGATTGGTCAGCGCCAGCCCCGTGGGCGAACGGAGCCCAAGATGGTGCGGGTTAGCTCATCTCCGTCAAGACTGGAGGAAAGGGGTTTAAACCCAGAAGCAGGAAGAGTTGAATGGGGAGTAGTGCTCGGTTCTGGTGGGGACCCCAGAGAGCCAGGGCGGGGACGGGATGTCCCGGTCGGCCTTCACGGAGGTCGTCACCATCTGGCAAGCCCTTGGCTGTGAGTGCTCAAGCCGGCCACGCGCAAGCCAAGCCTCGGGGACCGAATCAATTTGTCCGGCCGGGCGATTTCTCCCACCCCTTTGTTTCGCTCTCCGACCTAGTCCCTAAGCGGTTCCCCTGGGAGCCCGGAGGGTGGGGGGCGGGAGAGGAGGCCCCAGGGTCTTTACTGTCTAGGTGGAGGACCCGGCCTCCGAGAACTGGGTGGCCTTGACCCTAGTCTGGGCTCCGGGAGAGGCTGACATTTTCCCCGTCTCCGTCGCTCCCGACGCCGCCCATCCCCCTAGACTGAAGAGAAGCTCAGTTTCGTGGGAGGAGGAAAGGGCAATGAAATGATTTTATAGGAGGGGCGGCACTGGGAACTGGAGAGCCAAGCACTGCCGGAGGGCGATCGAGGTGGAGAGGGAGGAGGAAGAGGAGGAGTTGGGGGAGGGGAGAGAGAGGGGAGGAAAGCCCTGGTGCTTCCACAGCAAGGAAATGAAAGCCGCGTCGAAAGTGTCCCGGAGGCTCATGGCCATGAAGTCTGTCCAGAAGTACTGATCACAGACTTTGCGCCTGCTGGGCAAGTCCTGAACCGTGTGCCGCCTCAGCCCCTCAGGCCCCTCCAGGCGCTCGCGCTCCGGCCGCGGGCACAGCTCTCGCCACAGGATCTTGAAGGGCAGCCGGGGCACCGGGAAGATCCACTCGCCGGCGGCCGTCTGGATGTGCACCCCGCCCTCGCCGTCGGGGAAGAACTTGAGGAAGCCGCGGAAGTTGTAGCGGGGCAGGGGGTCCGGCTGCACCCCCATGCGCACGGTCTGCGGGAAGGCGATCTGCGTGACGGGCCGCGTGGCGGGGTTGGTGCTCGAGTTCCACTTGACCAGCCAGGAGGACGGCGAGGACGGCCGGGCCGGGGGAGGTTTCGCGGGGATGTCCGCCGGGTACAAGTCCAGCAGGGTCAGCCGGTGCTGCGGCGGCCGGGCGCCCGACGACGACGACGTGGGCCGGGGCTGCGACTCGCACAGGCTCCGTAAGAACGCATAAGACGGCGGCCGGGTGGACGCGGAGCGCTGCTGGGAGCTGCCCGAGCAGACGGTGGGCGAGGCCCGGGAGCGGCCGGACACCCCGCCGGTGGAGTGCAGCCGGGAGGAGCCTCGAGAACGGCCCGCCGAAGTGGACAGCGAGGAGCTCGGAGGGGAACGGGAGCTGGATGAGAAGTGGGCCGCGGCGGGCCGGGGCCGGCCCAGGACCGCGGGGCTGGACGAGGGCCGGGGGCTATCCGGGCCCAGGGGGACGGAGGAGGGCTGGAGCCTGCCCAGGGCTGGGGGACAGGACGAGGGCTGGGAGCTGGGGAAACCAGGCCGACTCGGGACGGCGGGGCTTTCAGAGGGAGGGACGGTGGAGGAGCCGCCGGTGGTCGAGACAGGTTTGATTCTCTTCAGGGGGCGGAATCTTCTGCGGACGCGGGGAGTCCCAGCGGAGCTCCTCCGGGAGGGCGGCTGAGGCCGCCGCGGGGGCTGAGGCTTCGGAACCTGGGCGTGCTTCTTAAAGTGCGGGGCCTCCTTCAGAACCGCGGGAGCCTCCTTCCTAATCCGGGCGACTTCTTTCCTACCCCGGAGAGGCTCCTTCGCGACCGGGGGAAGCTCCTTCCTACCCCGGGGAGGCTCCTCCTTACCCCCGACCGAGTCCTTCCTCACCTGGCCGGGTTCCAGGGTTTTAATCTTGGGCAGTTTGGGCAGAGGCTTAGTTTGGAGCCATTTGGTGAAAGCGACTTGGCTCTGGGCTTCCTTCTCTTTCTGGAAAGACAAGAGGGACTGCCTGATTGGTCGGATAGCAGGTTAACCTTCCCCCCTCCCTCCCCACTCCATCCCCCAACTCCCCACATCTTCGAGTCACTTTCAGCAGCCCCCTATTGCCGGGAATTCGCGCTTCCTCCCCTTGACCCGGCAATCGCAATCACAAAAGGTCCAAACCACGTGTACCTCCCAAGGAACTCCCTCTACAACCTACGGGCAAGTGGTTCTCTTCCTGAAGATCTGCAAGGAGGGGGAACCTCACTAACTCTAATAGCAGCCTACTCCACCTCGGCTGATCGTTTAAGACATTGTCCTGATGTCAAACCTAAATTTGCTTCTCTGTCTTCCTCCAATGTTTCAGCTTCTGTCATGTAGGGCCCAGCAAATCTCACCCTTCCTCCATGACGGTCTTTCCGACCCCTTGCAAGTGGCTATCATGTTCCAGCCCCCACCCCATCCCCAGGCCAGACACCTCCATTTCTTCCAGCTGCTCCTTCTATCACAGCTTCTCCAAGGTCTTCACCATTCTATCCAGTTCAACATCCTTAACCTAAATGGTAATCTAAAGGACCATGATATTCCAGATGAGGTTTGATAACGCAGCCCACAACTCTCCATCTTTTCTACAGGAATGATTTACATCAAGTACGAAATACTTGATCAAAAGCTTGTCTACAATCTACCACATTTCCCTGATAATCCACTTTAGGAAACCTGTCGAAAAAGGAAATGAGGTTAGTATAACATCATCTGTTCAGGATGGAGCCCTGTTAGCTCTTGGTATCACTGCTCCCCTTTCTAGATGGTGGCCAACCATTTCTTTAACGATCTGTTGTAGAACTTTCCCAGAAATTCAAAATCAACCCTGTTCCTTCCCTTCCTTTTTTTTTTTTTTTTTTTTTTTTTTTTGAAAATCGAGCCATCTGCCTTTCTTCACTTTTGTGGCACCTTTCCCATGATCTTTCAGATATTATAGATATTACAGCAATAACATCTGTCAGGATGTGGTTCAGCTGGCTCATGTGACCTGAATTCATCCAAGGAAAACTAGCTCCTCTCCTATTCTTTCCCTTTTTGTCTCTGACATCAACTCACTGTTAACCACTGTCCTTTCCAGTGCAAAGGTCTTTCTCTTTGGGAGAAGCTAAATAAGAATTGAAGACTCTGTCAGTTACTAATCCATCTGCCCCAAGTCAAAGTCCCATCCACCCAAGCAAAAACCAAATCCCTTCTTTGATTTCATTTCGCTTTAAAACCCCCAACCCATTTATCATCCTAAGCTTCCCTGACACCTTCCATTCGGAGCTTTAACACTCCTGACACTATTTTGACAGGATTGTGCAGTTGGGGGACAGTGAAGACCCCTTCCGTTCAAGGCCCTTCACAATGCAACATTTCTCTCTTCCCTGATTTCTGCCCTCTACCCCTCCACACACACACATTTTGACCTACCCTTCCAATGAACTTATCATGGAAAAATATTGTCCATTCCATCATTAAAATCTTCATCTTTCCCCCTCACTGCCCTGTAAGCACCAAGAGGAAAGGGAAAAAGCCAAAAAATTGAATACATGCTCAGTGAGAAATTGAAAACAGGGCCAAAAATTGCTTGTTGCAATGGACACAGGATCATGGACTGGCCTCCAGACTCTAGGTAAAGATACTTAAGCTCTTAGAGCACAGGCCATTCTGAGACTTGACATTGTAGAGCAATTGCTGCTTTATAAAGAGGATTTCTTCTCCTTCTATCAATGAAGTTCACAGCTCTGGACACTATACCACTGCCACTAAAAAACTTACAAGAAACCAGATACAGTCTTTAGAAAGGTGTACAACTGCAACAAATTCCTGCCCTAATACTCTACAGGACGACCACTTCCAGGCCGGGGTCAATAAACAAGAATATGATGGTTCCATCCTGAGCTCAGCCTCTGAGTGCTAAGGATGAAAGGATGGCCCAGGGGCAAGGCAGCCTTGCCCAGAGGGGGAGAAAGCTTCCTCTGGGAAGATCATGGGAACAGGGGGTATACAAACTACTGCTGAAGAAGAAATAAAGAACGGCAGTTAGACTTTACAGGTGAATCCTGATAGTGAAATGAGTCTGAGGTTTGGAGGTAGAGGATTAAGGTCCTTATTCTGGCTTCTTTTTATTACCTATGTGACTTCTGGCAAGTCATTGGTTTCTCAGTTTTGGGGGGAGCAGCTGCGGGCATCATGGTGCATAAAGCTGTCTGGAATCAGAAAGACCTGAATTCAAATCTGGCCTCAGATACTTACGAGCTCTGGACAAGTCACTTAACCCTGGTTGCCTCAGTTTCCTCACCTGTAAAATGGGCCAGAGGTGGAGATTGCAAACCACTCCCCTACCTTTGCCAAGAAAACTCCAAATGGGATGAGATGAATATGATTGAATGACGACAAGCAAATCTCACCTCTACTCCCAGACCCATCCAATTCATTTGCAGCCCATCTTTCTTACAGGCACATCAAGGGCTTCAAAATCATCACTTATTGTGTATATAGCATCAGCTCTAAAGCGTCCCCCTTTAACAGGTGAGGAAACTGAGGTCTAGGGAGGGTAAGTGATGTATCCAAGACGATACAGGTAAGCATCAGAGGCAGGCACCGTAGAACTGTTCCTTCAGGACAGGGACTATTTTATACTCATCTCTGTCCTAGGTTCCTAGCAGTTAATCAATACCTGTTAAATGCAGGAAGGAATGAACTGAGGGATGGCTAGCCCTCGGAAGAGCTGCTCATTCTTTTCATGGGTTCCCCTTTCCCATATCATGCCTGTGGGCATCCAGCTTCTTGAAGACTTCCAGAATGGGGAGCTTACCTGGCTTGGCTTCAGATCATCAAGCTTAGCTGCTCTGGTGCTAGGGAATAGGTCCTATTCACACAACTATTATTCTGAATTTGTTTGAAATAAAGTGTAGAAAGTGCAACTAAGTCAATATATAGCATGAGAGACAAGAGAAGAAAGGAATAGAGGGAATAAAGGAAGGGGAGTAGGCAACAGGCACTGGGAAGGGCAGTCTTCCCAAGGTACCAACTCAGCCAAGGGACCCCGGATGCCAAGGACTGAAAATTGGGTTTCCATGACCAAGGGAGATTGAAACTCAAAGCCCCAGGTCCGAAGACAAAGGAATTGTGGCTTCTTCTGAGATCTCTCTTCCCCTAACCCCTCCACAACTGCCCTGTCCTATCCCCTCCCAGGAAGAGCTGACCACCCACGTATTTGATGGTCCTTTCCTGCCATCTTCCTGTCTCTTGCTACCTTCTTTTTAAGGAGGTATTTTTTCTGCATGATCAGCAATTTCTTTTTAAGCTGGTTCAGTTGACCCATCTCTTCAGCCATTTCTTTCTTGTCCTGTCTCCACATGGCGTCCTTCAGGAACCTGGATTTAGGGTGGGCAGAGGTGGGAAGGCAGGGGTTCCGTGCTGTTTGTAACTCTCTTTGGGTCTCAATGTTAAAATCAATTCCCTCCTGCTCTCCAAGGTTCTGAACCAGTTGTATCCACCCCAAACGACAGCTACCGCGTCCATTCATATTTTATTTCACCTTTTTAATCTTCCCCAGGCCATCTTATAGTAGGCTCTTTATAGGGTGGATGTGAGTGGGATAGATGGGCTAGATAGAGTGGGATACAAACTTTGCTCTGGGAAAGAACAGAAGGGCACGGGAGGGTGAGGGTGGGAAGAGCTGAATGGAATGGAGCAGCACAGTCCAGTCCAGAGGCAAAGGTGGTGACCTCAGAAGACCTTTCCCAAGTCACCAAGACTACCCAGAGGACCCTCAGAAGAATGGGTGAAGTTGGTGGTCTCCAGTGGATGAGCCTATCCTCTCCTTCCTGGACCCTTTTCAACCTTCTCCCCAACTGTGCCCTTCAGTTTCAGAATGCAGTCATAGGGGCATTACTGAAAGGAACCTTAGGAGCCATGGGATTAGGGTCAGATTTGTCCCATTGTGGTGATGTTTTTTCATCAGGTCTGACTCTTTGTGACCCATTTGGGGTTTTCTCGGCAAAAGATACTGGAGTGGC
>JAJPUD010026278.1:0-16681 GCA_023553655.1 Myrmecobius fasciatus
AGTTTTTTAGTTGATTCTCTAGGGTTCTCTAAGTAGACCATCATATCATCTTATCTAGCATAATTTTGAGCCAGAATTTGAACTCAGTTATTTCTGATTCAGGGGTAGTACATGATACATGGCTTGATGTCAAGAGATTCATCTTACTATGTTCAAATATGGTTTCAGATATTTACTAGCTGTGTGACCTGGGCAAGTCACATAATCCTGTATTTTTCAGTTTCCTCATCTGTAAAATGAGTTGGAGGAGGAAATGACAAACCATTCTAGCATTTTTGCCAAGAAAACTCCAAGATAGGAACATGAAGAGTTTGGACATGACTGAAACAACTGAACAATAAAACAGCTTTCTGCTTCCAAGTTCAACTCTCCATGCACTGTACCTAGGAACACAAAGTACTCTATTTCCATATCCATCACCCCCCCCACTGGTCCATACTGCTATGTACAATCATTCTTCCTTCTTGTTTAGCTCCAAAGTTGCTAAAAGCATAGTAATACAATGATTAAAGAAAGTTAATTTGAAGTCAGAAAACATGATTTCAAATCTGGAATTTTATTTTTACTTGTGTGATCTTGATTAATGTCATTTAAAGTAAATTCTGTGAACCTCTTATTTTTCAATTGTAAATAAGAGTAACAATCAGTAAGCATTTATTAGCTTTCAGCAACTGAATTAGGTGCTCAAGATAGAGATAAAAAGAAAATATTTCTTCGAAGAAACTTGTATTCTAATGGGGAATTGGACTACATGATCTCTAAGATCCTTTCCATTTCTGAATAGATTAGCTTATGAGTCTTTACTAATTAATGCTAGATTCTCATGCTTAATTTATAAGATTCTTAATTGTGTTATTTATTGCTATTTTCCTAATGATCACTAGACTACTTTTGATATTTTCCCACCTGATCAACATATCTATTTAGAAATTTATGCAACTGATGATTTCTTAGCGCTCTTTGGATTTCTGTTTTCCTTGGTTAGAACAGTCATAAAGCCCATCTGGAATTATATTTGTGTATATGTGCTTATACATATATGTATATGTATGTATACATATATATATATATATATACTTATATTTCTATATATTTAAACATGCACAAATATATATTTATATATTTATGCACACACATACACACAGATACACACATATGCATATACATATATATATATCTTTTATCTCCTTTTGCTTTTTTAAATCTTAGAAATAACTCATAATTGCATAATGCTTCAATAATTACAATATGCTTTCATTATAACAAACTAGTGAATTAAATAGTCAATATATTCATTGTATAGATAATGAAACTGAGGTTCAGAGAGATCGGAAATCTGTAGCTATCTATTAGAGCAAGAATTTGATCTTTGGTTACTGAACTTTCAAGCACTGATATTTTTTCCCCCTTCTTTTTTATTTTGTTGTGTTTTTTTTAGCAATTATATGCAAAAACCAATTTTAACATCATTTTTAAAACTCTGAGCTCCAGATTCTTTTCCTTCTTCCCTCCCTAATCTGCCCCACCACATTGAGAATGCCAGCAATTCAATATAGGTTTTACATGTGTACTCATGCAAAACATTTTCATAATAGTCATGTTGTGAAGGATCCCCCAAAATCCCCCAAGAAATCCCCCAAAACAAAAAAGCTCTCAAGAAAAATAAAGCAAATCACTCCTCCCCACCCAAAAAAGGGTGCTTCAGTCTGTGCTCAAACATTATCAGTTTTTCTCTGAATAGGAATAGTATTTTTCATAATATGTCCTTCAAAATTGTCTTGCATCATTTTATTGCTGACAATAATTATGTGATCCTCAGCTGATTCTCTTATAATATTGTTGTAATTTTATACACTGTACATTTCACTTCATCAGCTCATAGATGTCTTTACAGGTTTTTCTGAAAACATCTTATTCAGGCAGAGTGAGGCAGGTGACTTTGCACCTTCCCTCACTTAAATCCAGTTTACTTTCATGCCATGGCATTTCTTCCCTGATATCATGGTCATCTTAGAAGAGCAAAAGACAGCAAAGAATTATCAGAAGTAAGTGTGAATCTCTTACCCAGTCTATTATTGGAAGGCCTCTAATTGGTCTAGAAAATGTTTCCAGAATGGAAGGAAAGTGAAGTGGGAGCCAGCAAAGGTTGTAATAGGGAGAAGGATATTTTTAATGTTGACCATCTAGTGATTGGAAGTTTGACATATGAGGTTAGTGCACCTTTTAAATGCATGGATATTTTTTATTGATGGTAGTAGAAGCTATTTTTTATGTGTTCCATTAATGGATTTTTAGATGGCTTCCATTATGTTGTTATTTTGTTTCACAAAAGATTTATTTTAAGGTTGTATGTCTAAAAGATTACATAATTATAGTAATTGCCTTGGACTAATCTGAATATACTTGATCTATCAAGTTTATTTCTACCATTGGTTTTTATTTAGAAAAGATAATTTTTAGTTACATAAAAGTTTGCTTACAAGGATGGAAAAAAATAAAACCTTAACCTTTAATAAGTCTGAATGGGAGCAAGAAGATAGTCTTTTTGTCAAACTCCAGGGAACTGGAGAATATACATGCATGCACATATGTATGAGATTGTTTTTCTTCATATGATCAAATTTCAAATTATCTACTATAGATCTAGAAAAGCATGCTGGGTTATTTTACATGCAGATTATATATATATATATATATATATGTATATATATATATATATATATATGCCAATATTGAGAATTTCATGCAGAAAATACCATGCATTTGTTGCTTGCTGTGTGTACTACTTTCAAAGGCATGTATAGGCAACCTTATTTTCTTACTTCTCCCTCTAACACATACTCATTGTTGTGCTGACTGTGATGCATTTAACAGTAAATTTATCTCAGAATCTTATGCTGCATTATAATCATGTATGTTCTAGTCTTTATATTTTAACAAAATAAAGAAAAAAATAGCTTCTTGTAGCAATAAACCCTGTAATTTTAATAGCTACCCCTCTAGCAATTCCCATTTATGTGGGAGATGCATAACGAACACCTTTTTTATTGTTCTTTTCTCTATCTCCCTTCCTCTCCCTTTCTTTACTCAGCAGGATTTCAAGGTAATGAGTGCTTTTTAACATTTTCATATGCTACATTTGCCTGTAGTTTAATGAATTCTTCCTAATATACAAATTTGTCTCTTTGGCGGTTAGGCCAGTGACACCTAAATGTATTTCCATTAAATATTTACAAAACTGCCCAATGTTGTATGGGAAAAAGTAGTACCATAAAACAGAATTATTCTTTAGAATCATAGTGCTCAGATCCATCAGCCATGATGTACACAGCTTTTAGGTCCTGAAATCAGAAAAAAAGGGGCAACTGCATTGGCAGAGAATTTCATTTTAAGTACTACCATTTTTTATAAGAGATAACTATTCATTGTAAAATATATGTACATGCAGAATGAATTATTTACTTTTCCATTTATTAATTCATTAGTGGAATGTGCACAAAGGAACAGAACATAGATAAACGTCTATTGCCACTAATTTAAAAGGACAGGAGACTCATCCCACCTCCACCTGCCTTGAATACAAAGTAGCAATACTTGAAATTTATATTCAGCTCAATGCTCAATGATAGTGACTTACAAAGAAATAGGAAATTATATTACACAGATTATCAAGTCTTCAAGAAAAGTTCATACATTCATATATATACATATATATGTGTGTGTATTCATATATATACATATTATATATATGTCCATTCAATAAACATTTATGACATAGGTTTCAGAAGAACTAAGTTTTGATTAAAATGTGTTGTCTAATGTAGTTCTCAATTTTACAAAAATAAAAATAAAAACTAATATATGAAAGTCTAGTTTTTAAAAAAATATTACATGGAAAGTATATTAGCAGTTCTTGCTAAAATCTAAAAAAATGTGGTTTTTAATACTGTGGGAATCTATGTTTCATTAAGAAAAGCAGAAAGTCCAAATTTAAAAATAAATATTCTATACCAAATTTCATTTAGGAGAAGTCATATAGAAAGATGCCATAGAACAGAGATCCTGCAACATAAAAATTAGATCATTTCAGTGAAGCAAAACCAGCCAGTCTTAAGAGGCAATCTTGTTTTATTGATAGAGAGATGGCCTGAAGTATGGGAGATTTGTTTTCAATTTCTACAGGATTAATCTATCCACATTTATTAAGCACCTACCTTGTGCTAGACACTGTGGTAAGTACTAATGATATAAAAAAGGTAAAAGGACAGTTACTTCCTTCAAACAGCTTTTAATCTGATGAGAGAGACAAGACAAAACAAGTTACATGAGAGCTAAATAGTAAATAACTAAAAAACGAAGGCATTAAAACATAGAAACTTAGAAACTTGGGGAAGACTTCCTGTGGAAGTGGAACTTTCCTTGGGACTTAAAGAAAGCTAGGGAGTCAACAGTGAACAGTCAGCAGAGAAGAGAGAGTGTTCCAGGCATGGAAGGCAGCCAGAGAGAGATGAAGTTCTTGTACTTGCAATAGCAAAGAGCTAGTATCACTGGATCAAAGAGTACATGTAGTAAGATGTTGCTGTTTGTTCTTCATCCTGGAAGAGAACCATTATATCTGGGAGGTGATCCCATGACATGCAAATGAATTGGATTTAGGTGAGGGAGGGCTGTTCAAAATGACAAGGTTCCTTTCCCATCCAGAGCCATTTAGTCCAGTGTCCAGGCATAGACCAGGATGACAGAAAATAGCCCTGGATCTAGTGGCCTTTTTAGGCTAAAGTCTTCAAGAAGTCTCAGTTTGACTGAGGCTACACCCATTTAGTGATTAAAATTGGTTAGAAATTGAGGCAAAGAAGGGTCTCTTAGAAAACTGGCAGGATAGAAGGGTGTCTAGATTATGAAGGAAAAATTCATTATTATTTATTAATTATATTGTTACATAAGTATGTATAATTATTAATTATAATTATGAAGAACATTTAAAGGAATGACAAACATATTATTTTATATATTCTCTAGGGGATAATAAATAGCCATTGGAGTCTGGAGAGTAGAAAGAGGGAATGGTGTTGAAGGAAGACATATGTATGCTTTAAGAAAATTATTTGAAAAATCACTCTCACCAGAGTATGGTTTATAGAGGGAAGAAACTTGAGGCAAGCAAAGTCACCAATAAGCTATTAGAGTGAAGCAGGCATGAAACCATGAGGGCCTAAACTAGAGTGGAGGAGAGAAGAGAACATATTTGAAACATGAAATTTACAGACCTTAAACAATAATTAGAACTTAACAAAGTTAGAGAAAGTAAGGAATCCAAGTTGATGACTAACCTCTCAGAGCTTGGGGGACTGGGAGGATAGTTCTGACTTCTACAATAATGGGAAAGATACAAGGTGTAGGAGAGAGAATGCTTAGTGCAGAAAGATAATGAATTCCATTTTGGACATATCAAGTTTAAAATGTTTATTAAAATTTGAGTTTGAGATGTACAAAAGTCAGTTGGAGTTATGAGATTGGAAGTCAGCAGAGAGATTAAATCAGGAAAAGTATATTTGAGAATCATTAGCATAGAGACATAGTAATTAAATTCATGGGAGCTGATGAGATTCTCAAAGCAAGTAATATAGAGGGAGAAAAAAAATTGGGCCTAGAAAAGAACCCTGTGGAACAACTATGTTTAAATAATATATCTGAAGGAAGATCCAGGAAAGGAAACAGAGAAGGAGTGGTCAGGAGATAGGTAGAGGGAAAACCTAGAGAGAAAATGCCAAGGAGAAAGTGATCAACACGCCAAAGACCATCATGAAGATACAGAAAAGGCCATTGTATTAAGTATGCTAAGATATCAGTAAGTGTAAAAAGAGGAGTTTTGATCGAATAATAAGGTCATAAGTTACCAAGGGAAGAAGAGATATGAGTTGATAGCAGGGGATAGAAAGATCAAGAGAAGTTTTTGGTTTTGGTTTTGGTTTTATTTTTCAAGATAGAAAAAAAGTTGGCATTAGGAAATGAATGAGGAGAAAGGGCAAAATCAAAAAAATAAAGACTGGGTATGGCAGAGAGATAAGTTTGAGAAAACAAGATGGGATGGGATTGCTTGAAGAAATAGAAGGGTTAGCCTTTTAAGGAGTAATACCATTTCTTCATGTTGTTATGGCTGCTTTCCTCCATTCTGGAAGAAGACTGTGACATCAAGGAGATGATACAATGACA
Organism: Myrmecobius fasciatus; assembly: GCA_023553655.1. Lineage (NCBI taxonomy): Eukaryota > Metazoa > Chordata > Mammalia > Dasyuromorphia > Myrmecobiidae > Myrmecobius > Myrmecobius fasciatus. Next base: position 6,214 of record JAJPUD010026278.1, read on the forward strand.
TACAAAAGGATTGGATTTAAGAGAGGGAGGGCTATGCAAGATTGTCTGCCTCACCTTCTCCTCCAGAGTTATCTGGGTCCAGGGGCAAGATATAGATCAGGAGGACTCTTCTTCATGTGAGAAAAAAGTGAAGAAAACATGACAGAAAGCATCTTAGTTATAGAAAATGACAAGGAGGATAAAAAGAAATTCACAATGAATACCTTCATTTTTTTCTGTAAATTATGAATCAAGGTTCTCAACTGAGAGAATGAGGGGAGGGAGAGCCATAGGAGTTTTGAGGAGGGATAAACAGGTTTGGAAGAGCTGGTATGGAGAGTAGGATAGTGAATTGATTAGAGAGGCATAGTAAAATTGCTTCATGCAGTGAAGGCTCAGGTTTATGTAACACAAAATGGACCCAGTCAGAATGATTGCTCCTCATCTCCATTTAGCAGTAAATATTTTGAAACAATTGCAGTGATTGGTGGGACTGAGTAAAGGTATAGTTTTAGCTGGATCCAATCGGTGATATGACATGGAGGTGAAAGGGTTCAAGTGATGATGGTCATATAGAGTTGTATTGGTTCAGTAAAAAGTCAAAATAAGAAGAAAGTGATTAGTTCAGGGGAATTGGCCTGGGAGAGAATTATAAGATTAAGGGAATATCCCTCTCTCCCTCTCAGAAAGGGGACAACTTGGCTATCTTATATTGTACATGATGGAAAAACAATCACATTCTGGGTTCTTAGTGGTTATTCTTTTCTGGGAAAATGGAAAGGGGGAAGAAGGAGTAATGAGCATAGCAGGGGTTGGGGCACTGCACATTCACATTTGTTCACCATTTGGCAAATGTAAAAATATAAACAACTATCCTGCCCTCCCCTCCAAAAAAAGGTTAAGGGAATGGAAGTCATGGTGTAGATGAAAAGTAGAGTTAAACGATCCAACCATTCTGGAGAGCAATTTGGAATTATGCTCAAAAAGTTATCAAACTGTGCATAGCCATTGACCCAGCAGTGTTTTTATTGGGCTTATATCCCAAAGAGATCTTAGAGGAGGGAAAGGGACCCACATGTGCAAGAATGTTTGTGGCAATTCTTTTTGTAATGGCTAGAAACTGGAAACTGAATGGATGGCCAACAGTTGGAGAATGGCTGAATAAATTATGGTATATGAATGCCATGCAATATTATTGTTCTGTAAGAAACGACCAGCAGGATGATTTCAGAAAGTCCTGGAGCGACTTAGATGAACTGATGCTCAGTGAAATGAACAGAAGTAGGAGATGATTATACACAGCAATAACAAGATTATGCGATGATCAATTCTGATGGATGTGGCTCTCTTCAACAATAAGATGATTCAAACCAGTTGCAATTGTTCAGTGATGAGTAGAGCCATCTACATCCAGAGAGAGACCTGTGAGAACTGAGTGTGGACCACAACATAGCATTTTCACTCTTTCTTTTGTTGTTTGCTTGCATTTTGTTTTCTTTCTAAGGTTTTTTTTTCTTTTTTCTTGATCCTATTTTTCTTGCACAACAAGATAACTGTATAAATAGGTATACATATATTGGATTTAACATATATTTTAACATATTTACCATGTATTGGACTACTTGCCATGTGGCCTAGGAGGTGGGGGGAAGAAGGAGAAAATTTAGAACAGTAACTTTTGCAAATATCAATGTTGAAAAATTACCCATGCATATGTTTTGTAAATAAAAAGCTTTAGTAAAAATTTAAAAAAAAGAAAAAAAAATAGAGTTATGTAAAGGATGGCAGTGGAAGAAATGAAAAAACTCAAAATGATAGATAAAGCAATTTCAGAATTCCTGAACAGAGATGGTGCATTTATGAGTGATGTCTTTGTGTGAGACTCAAATTGATTGGGGGAGTAGCTCACAGATATTAAGTAACTTGAGGAACTCAATAGTTATGATATTTGAGAAAAAATCAAGTTGAACTTCCTAGTACAAAGGCTGGAGCTAAAGAGGAAATCAAATTGTAAGCCATGTGTCAAAGTTACTGAATAAAATTGGGGAGCAGCTTGAGGGTCTGTAGACAACAGCTACTAGAATTTTGATTGGGTAATAAATTTGAATAGATTAACCTTAAAGTTAACAGAAATTACTACTGAGTGATGGAGATCCTGGAGAAAGAGAATCTGGAAGTTGAATCTCTAGAGTGAAATCTCTAGAAAAATGAAGATTTCCATTATTTTTTCTTCTACCTAGCCAATTAGTCACATTATTTCAGTTGTATGTGTTTAATAAAAGCTATAAAAACAGAAGACCTGCAAGGTCTGGACCTATATTGGAAAGATAGATAGGTTAATTATACTTCAGTCAAAGTTCCCTTTTTACTTCTCGCACAGAAAGTGAACTAGTCCTCTATTGCTCCTGTAACATGTCATTTTCTCTTCCAGAGAGGGACTCAGGGACTTCTCACTTTGCTAGAAATTACAATATTGTCTAGAAAAACTTTTTCTACTTTTTCTAGGGAGGAAGGGTCTGGAGTTGCCATAAATTTGTTATTTGTACATGCAGTTACATTAAAACTCTGCCTCTGCTTCTGCTTGGCTAAGTCCAGAAACATAAGGCACAGGAAGCCTTTCTAACTAGAACTACTAATATCTTATTGAATAAGAGGTTGTCATTTTAATTCTGAACAGAGTGTATCTGTTCAGTTTTTTTTTGTGGGGGCTGAGGGATAGAGGGAGAGATGGAATAGAGGGAGGAAATATTCCAGTATTCAGATCAAAATTTGTTCCTAGATTTTTTATTTCTGTCATGTGATGATCTGTCCTTGACATTTCAAAAGAGGAAAAGCCTGATGCAATAATAAATAATATCTTTTATATACGCAATACAAATGACTTTTTCTGATCCATAATGACTTGAAATTCTCAGTTCATCTTCAACTGCCCACACCTAAAGATAGGCATGTCTCCCACCTCCATTAGAATGTAAGCTCCTCCAGAATAGAGATTGTCCTCCTTTCTTGCTTATATGCACAATGTTTAGTATAGTGCTTATTATTTACTGAAAAATACATTCTTCCATTCATTCATCCATTTATGACATAATGGCACATACCAATGGCTGTCCTCCAATCCTATGATATTATCAGAGGGTATGTCCATATGGTTGATACAATCAAAGTCTTAAGAACTCAATCTGTAAGTTCATCAAGTTGATTAGGGAATTTGCCTGATTAATCATCTATATCTACTATAACATAGTTCTAAACTTTTGGTTTAGTCTGTGGACTAAGGAGGTTTGTTTTTATTTCATCAATAATTTTTAAAAATGTATTTGTTTAAAATTACAAACTGGACCAAAAATAAAAGCAAAATTAAAAAAAAACAGATAAAGAAAAATGTTTGTTTTCTGCATAGCAGAATATAAGAGAATTCAAATTGTATAGCAATGAATTTCCATTTCAAGAAAGCATATATAATATAACACATTGTATTCAGAATTGTCTATTTTTTTTGCTTCCTTGTAGATTTTCTTTTGTTCTCTTCTTATTTTGTTCTTGCCCCTCCCTTTCCCCTAGCAGACGAAAATTAATCCAAATATATTTATGTATACATGCACACATGCATTCATATATATATTTATATGTACATATACATATACACATACATAGCCAAGCATAGCCAAAGATACTTATAATCATATACATATATATTCACCTATATCTAGGTAAGGTTGTACAATGCTTGTTTGTCTTCTGTTTTTCTGAAGGTAAAACTTAGTTATTATAATAGTTTGGAGTAAAATATTTCTAAAATATCTTACAAACATCCCTGAATTTTTAATCAGAATATATTAAATATAATTGATGTTAATTGATAATGTTTATCAGTATTATAAACACTATTCCCTATACTCTGCTTTATACTTTATAAACGCAATGATATGAATATGAACATTTGTCATTTACTTCTGAAATCTATTCCCCTACAATTTGGGATGCTGGCTTAATGTGGATATGATGACTAATTCATTTTCTGTATGAGAAGGGAAAAAGGAACTTTCACGTAAGAACAATTATCCTATCTGTCTTATATCTTCCCAACATGGGTCCAGATCTAGCAGGTTTTCTATCTTTAAGACCCTTTATAAATACAAATCTGAAATAATGCCACAAGGTGGAGGAAAGAAAAGGGATTATAGAAATTCAGAGGGTCATTTCCACTATTTTTACTTGAGAATCTTGACTTTCTTTTTCTTTTCTTTTCTTTTTTTTTTGGCTGAGGCAATTGGGGTTAAATGATTTGTCCAGGGTCACACAGCTAAGAAATATTAAGTGTCTAAGACCAGATTTGAACTCAGGTCCTCCTGACTTCAAGGCTGGTGCTCTAGAACCTTGATTTTCTATACATTCCACTGGTAATGAGATAGTCCAGGATAGATATAAGGGTTTCAAAAATAATGTAATTGGGGAAATGAAAAGTAAAAACTATCACAATTCCATATTTCAACCACTAAATTTAAAATCTCACTACTTACCTATTGTACTGTTTTGTCATGTTATTTTTTTGTATTGCCTTTATCCTTTCCTTTGCTATACTCTTGCCATATATTGCTCTTGCCATATTTTATGCATCAAAGCAGCATCTCCACCTCTTCTTCTAATCTAATCTTTCTAATAATCTGTGGTTTTGGAAATTAGATAGTTGTACTCTCTAGAATCTCCATAATGAATAGGGAACTGGCTTTTAGTGAGAACCCAGGAGATTCTCCCATAAGAAAGGTAACTAATTTAACCTTTTGGTTTCCTTGGTGTCTTTTTTCTAGTTGTTGAATGGTTTCAAATAATTAAAATTGTTAAATAAACTACCCCTTGATAATCAAGTGTTACTATTAAATAGGTAAAAATCATGCAAAGAAGATAATACTAAAATTCCATGTACTGCTTCATTTTAATTTAGGCTTAGAAAGGAAATGACAATTTAGCACTGCTAGCTTATTTCATATCATGTCATCTACCTAGTACATTTTGGCTTCTGACCTAATATCACATATTATACCACCTCCTTAAATTTTAAATCTGCCTCTGGGATCAGTAAACAGATCAATTTTACCATTATTCTTGGAAAATAGAGTGTTTCAGTTAACAGATGTCAACAACTATTTGTTTAGTATTTATTCTATTTAGCAGGCATCCTGCTAAATAATAGGAGTATAAAGAAAGGCAAAAACAAACCTCATATTCAAAAAACTCACTTTACAATAGGACAGAAAACAAATATGTATTTGGATTCATACAAGACATATACAGAGAGGGTTCAACGGACAGAGTGAATTCAGGAAGACTTGCCTTCCTAAGTTCAAATCTGGCCTCAGATGTTTACCAGAAACTGTGAACTTAGACATATCACTTAACCACTTTTGCCTCAATTTCCTCATCTATAAAAAAAAAAAAAAAAAAAAAACTAGAGAAGGAAATGGAAAATCTTTCCAGTATTTTTGCTAAAAAAAAAATCCCATATGGGGTCACAAAGAATTGGACACAACTGAGACTACTGAACAGCAAGATCTGGTATATAGTATAAAAGAATGTTACATTGTTTTAAAAAATGATTAATATAAAAGAATACAGAGAAGCTTGGGAAGCTTCAAACTGCAATAAAATGAAATAAACGGTACCAAGAAAATATATGCACAGGGACTCCAACATTGTAAGTGGAATGAAGAAAAGCACAAATATAAAAACTGAATGTTGCAAAAAGATAATGACCAAGTTTTATCTAAAAATAAAGATATGACAAAACATCCCTTTCCATTCTTGGCAGAAATGAAATGCTCTGAATATGGAACATTGCATAGTATACTGAATTTGTTTTACTTGTTGGTTACTTTTTGCTGAGCTTCTTTTAACCCTTTTTATTTTATTTTATTTTTTGTTATAGGACTGGTTCCCTGGGAAAGGCAGAATTTGTGGAAATAAAATATATATAAACCAAAATTAAATTAATTTTAAAAATGTATTGCAAATACAAATGCTATTCCACTTTTCCAGAATATAGTCATCTGATTGTCTGAACAATACTTTCTGAACAAACTTTTGTTCTATTCAGTATGAATAGAGGTATTGAAAAAAAATACCAGTACATGAAACATTTCATCTCAAAAATATGAAATTATGTACTAGCAATAATTCTTAGTAATTATTACTGTTCTTTTGCTATAAAAATAGTCTTTTGATTTTCTAATTTTCTTCAAAAGGATGTTTAGACCAAGGGTTATTGAATAATCCTAGTCTCCCTCTCCCTATGAGAATATATAGGTTCTGTCAATATATATCTCAAACTCCAAAATACTACATGGATAGATTCGTTGGGGGAATGCTTCAGTAACTAATCACAGGTTGTTCAGTTATAAAATGATAAAAATTGTGCTTACCTCTTGCCAACCAGTACACTCAAGGTCCTTTTAAGGAAGAATTTGCTTCTCTGAGTGACAAATTTGTTGATGTTGTCACAGTCTGGAAATGAAAACCTGAAAAACTTTATTCCACTCTTCAATAGTTTCTAAGTCAGAGATTTCTAATCTCAAAAACTTTCAATGGTATGTTTGATTGAGTGAATCTGTCCATCTCTCCTGACATTTTCAAACTTTTGCTTTATGAACCATATCTTGGGATATAGTAATCATCTGAAGAATGTATTACACCAAAAATCTTTTTTTTTGGCTTAAAAATACTGAGCTTTATTACAACTGCTTTACCTTAGCCTTGTTTGTACAATCAGGACTAAATTAAATAGCTATCTTCATAATTGTGTCTAAAATTTCAACTTAAAAATGAGCCTTTTAGGTCTAACATGATTCTTGAAATAAATTTAATCAGTAAAAATTCAGTAGAGGACCAAGTGGAGATTTAAGAATGTTATTAGCATATTCATTGTGGCATTCTGTGGGTAGATTATGCTAGCATTCAAACATATTGGCAGGAATAATTTAAAGAATTCTTTTCCTTTTGTCCCACATGAAAGAATGCAGTCCTGTTCTGTTTATTATTTTGCAATGGGAAAAACACTAGAATCAATTAAGTATTTTGAGAACTAGAATCTCAAAGTTGAAAGTAACATCAGAAATAATTTCATATTAATTATGATTGTTTGTTAGAAGTGGTCAAGCAACCTTTGCTTGAAAATCTCTCAGGAGGTTTAACTTGCTCCCTTCTGAGGACATCCCTTCAAAATTCTGATAGCTTGAACTTTTATGAAGTGATTTTCTTATGTATTAGGTTATTAACTTATGCCCAGATTGCTTAAAATGGAGTTATACATATGGGAGGTACTGAGCACTTGCTTCTGGGAGAGAATTGGAGTATGATTGTGAGCAGCATCTTTCCATTGATACCATCTTTAAAGTTATCAAACTAAGTACAATATTTTTTTTTTCTGTCATGTGAGTCTAAGAGTGGTAGACTAGTACAACATATGCTAGATCTTATCTCCTATCAGCAGGTCCTCAGAACCTCCCATGTGGATAACTCCATCTTAGGTGTTCTAAGCATGCTCCAAACTCCCATTTAAATCCAACTTTAATTCCCTTCTTTGCAATTTCTAATCCATTACTCACAGTTCTTAACAAAAATTAACTTATTAATTCTTAACAAAACTTAACTAATTACTTAACAAAACAAATCTAATCTTTCTTTTGCAAATAACCCTGAAGGCAATTCTCAATTTCTTTCCCCATTCCATAGATGATGATTTCTGTCTTATAAAGTGATATATGTCTCAATATTCAGCCTTTATTATTGACATTTATTTTGCTTTGTATTTTTGCCTTTATTGCTAATGTTAGTTATAAAATTCATTATTTATTTTAAATATTAGTTTCTTTTTAGGTTCTGAGTTCTAAATTATCTCTATCCCTCCCAAATGCTCCCTATTCTCTAAGAATATAAGTAAAATTGTATTAATTATATAAGTGGTCATGGAAAACATTTCTGTGAGCCATATTGAAAAAAAATTAAAGTGCAAAAAAATGATATTTCTGTTTGCATTCAAAGTTCATCAGTTCTCACTGTGGAGGAAGCAGTTTTTTCATCATGAATCCTTTGGAATTATCTTGAATGGCTAAGATTATTTAAGTTATTCAAAGTTGATCACCATATGGTATTGCAATTACTGAGTATAATGTTCTCTTAGTTCTGCTCACTTCATTTTGTATCAGTTCATACATTTTTTTTTCCTAATTTTTTTTAATTTTAAAAATTATTTCTCATAGCACAGTAATACCTCACATCAATTACATACCACAATTTGTTTTGATATTTCCTAATCAATGGGCATCCTCTCATGTTCCAATTTTGCCACTGCATAAAAAAAGATTTGCTATAAATATTTTTGTAAATACATGTTCTTTTCATTTTTCTTTCATCTTTTTGGTGGGTCAAAGGATATAGACATAGTTACAAATCATTCTTCAAAATGGTTGAACCAATTCACTCCTATACCAGTAGTTATATTTTCCTCCATCCCATTTTCTTATCTTTCTGTTTCTCCCTTTTTATCCTGTTCCTCCTGAAATGTTTATTTTGTTTCTGTCCACTGCCTTCCTTAATTTTTCCACCCATTATATTTCTCCCATCTCTCTTAACGTTTTCCCTTCAATTTCCCAATTGACTATAACCACATAAATCTGTATATATCTTCTTTCTTCTTGAACCAGATGAGAGTTCAAGCAATGCATCACACCCAGCTCCAATTTTCCCCCTCCATTATTAAAGTTGGAGGTGATTAGTGAAATCTTTTAATTTTTATGACACTTTCAACATAATATATCAAGAAATTTTTCTTGAAATATGATGTCCAGCCTTTTTTTTATTGTGACGTCCAGATAGTACAGCAATTCTTAAATTATTTCTTTATGATCTATTTTCCAACTAAGCTGTCTTACTAAGGAAATATTTCATATTTTTTTTCTTTTTTCTTCTTTTCATATTGTTCATTTTCCTCTAAATTTTCCTTCCACTATTTTACTCCACCATCTTAACTCCACCCTTTCAATACTAAACCTTGAAAGAAGCCACTGACATAGAACTGGTAGCAAGTAAAATTAGAGATAGTTTTTGTTTTTTTTAGGTTTAGATAGATAGGTCTAGGTGTGCATTTTGACTGGAGAAAATAAAGGTAAATTATGTGCACTTTTAGAAATGAGATTGGTTAAGAAAGTAGGTAAAGCAGAAGTTCATTCTTCTGGCTATAATAGACTTTTAAAGTAATAATAATAATAAACAATAGCTTTATATGTCTACCATGTCAGACACAATTCTAAAGCATTGGTGCTTTAGACAATTTTATCTCATTTGATCATCCTCACAACAGCCCTGGGAGGCAGGTGATATCATTACTATTTCCATTTTATGGGTGAGGAAAATGAGGCAAAAATAATTAAATGAGTTGTCCAAAGAAACACAATTAATAAGGTACTGACACTGCGTTTGAATTTATGTTTTCCAAACTCTATACCTAGTGCTCCATCTACAATGTTACTCATTATTATACATTAGTTTACTTTTGAAACTAATTCCAATTCGATAAATATTTACTAAGCACCAGCTATGTGCAAGACACTGTGCTAAATCCTGGGGTTAACAATAAGAATAAAATAATAAGAAATAATATATTAATCTTATCTTAAGGGACAGCTAGTTGGTGCAGTGGATAGAGCACCAGCCCTGAAGTAAGGAGGACTGGAGTTCAAATCTGGCATCAGATATTTAACACTTCCTAGCTGTGTGACCCTGGGCAAGTGACTTAACCCCAATTGCCTCAGAAAAAAAAGAAAAGAAAAAAATATTATATTAAAATGCTAATATTAATATAAATTAATATAAATGACAGGAAAAAGAAAGAAAATCTTTGCTATTTAGAAGCTTATAGTCTAATGGAGGAAGACAACACAAATGCAGGATGGGAGGTTAGGGAATAGAGGGCACCCCACATGGGGACACAGTACTCCATGAGGTCATAAGTCACACAAAGCTGATGATGGAAAATGAACTCAGTGAAAGGATATGAATCCTTTATAAAGAAATACTTTGAAAGGAGTTTAGTGTGTCAACCTCTAATCATCCCATCAGAGAAAAGAGACTATTGAAGGTGAGTTAAGAAGAGTTATGAAGATGTTGAGAATTAAAGTCTAAGTCAATCAATAAAGTGATATGATATGTTTATCTAATTAATCATTTTGATATTTCTACCACTACAACAACTCCTGCATTCATTCTGACTTCCTTCCTAATGTAGGGTTAGTTCAGGTTCTCATTGCCTCTCCCTTGGACTGTTGCAACAGTTTTCTGTGACAAAGAAATTTCACTCTCTCTGTCCTCTTCATGGCTGCCAAAGCAAATTTTTTAAAGCAGAACCATGTCGATACTTTGTTCAATAAACTTCATTGGCTTGTTCTTACCCCTAACATAAAATACAAACTCTTTAACTTGACATTTAAAGGTCTTT
>JAJPUD010026279.1:0-16679 GCA_023553655.1 Myrmecobius fasciatus
CTTTATTAAAAAAAAAAAAGAAAAGAAAAGAAATTGTCTGCTTTTATTTAGCCTTTGGGGCCAAATTGATAAAATAGATTTTCGCTTCTACTTCATGACCTTTCAAATATTTAAAGACATGACTGTGATATGGATTTGAGGTCCTTCACTATTCAGGTTGATTTCCTCTGTATGTTTTCAAATTTATGAACACCCTTCTTTAACTGTACCTGATAGAAACTTACCCCAATATTCCAAATGAGATCGAAAGAAGATTGAGTACAGAAGTTTGTCTTCTGATTTCCAGATCATATGTCTCTCACAATGAAATATAGCATTAACTACATTCCATACTGATTCATATTATCTTGCAGTCAATTAACCACCACAAAGATCTGTTTTAGAAAAATGGTTATCTCACTATTCCTCCCATATTTTATATTAGTAACTTTTAAAAAACCCAAGGGTGAATTCTTCTACCTGAATTTCAAGCCATTAGATTCTGTTCCTGTCTATCTCTATGTCTCTCAATCTATCTCCAGATTCAGTCATCCATTGTGCTAGTTATCTCTCTCAACTTTAGGTCATATGCAGATTTGATGAGCATGTCAATAATGTCTTTCTCCTATATCACTAACAAAAATGTTCATAAATGGATTAAATGGATGTAACCATAGATAAATATATATAAAAATATATATTTATATTTATAAATATATATATACACATATATTTATAAAATCACAAATAAGGTTACTTAAAATTATTATTATTATATGTAATATAATAATGTCATATGTTATTATAGTTATAATAAAAGTTTGACATAATTTAAAGCATGAGGGAACTCTGCTACTTAAAATCTCTTCCTAAAAAAAAGAGTATATACCAATATGCTTATGTCTACATTACATAGTGAAGATTGGCCAAAAACCCCCCCCAAAAAAATCCTCAAATTTATATAATACTATAGCCAAAACTTATTTTCTCTCAACAATGAAGCTTGTAAATTTTATTATTCCCATTTTTCAATTGGACTTAGAAATGTTAAGGATCTAGTCCTTGACCACGTAATTGATAAATATTAGAAGTCGAATTTAAAATTAGATCTTGAGATTTCAAGTTCTATATATTTTATTTTATCATGCCACATCAATACAAAATTTCTGAGTGATTTTAGAGATTTGTTTACAGACTTCAGTTTTCTGCACAATCCCAGTATTTTAAGTGTTTGTTGCAAAATACAAGTGAACAACATCAAAAAGAGTAAGAATGTTATGTCGTGATCCACATTCAGTTCCCACAATCTTCTCTCTGGGTGTAGATGTCTCTTTGAATCACAAGATCATTGGAACTGGCATCAATCATCTCAGTGTTGGAAATAGTCATGATCATCAGAATTGATTGTTGTATAATGCTGATGTTGTCATGTATAAAGAACTCCTGGTTCACTTCACTTAGCTAATTTCACTTAGCATCAGTTCACGTAAATCTCTCCAGGCTTCTCTAAAATCATTCTGCTGGTTGTTTCTTACATTACAATAATATTCCATAACATTATTATACCATAATATATTCAGCCATTCTCCAACTGATGGGCATCCATTCAGTTTCCAGTTTGTGCAGGTAGTTTCTCTTACAACATTGCCTTTATTTTTTAATGCATCCAGTGTGGATGAATTTGTCTATATGAATATTGTATCCTGACTAGTAAAATATTGTCTCCCTCAGGGTAGGATGGATCTTTGTCTTTGTGTTTCCAGTACCTAGCACAGTGCTTGATAGATGGCAAGTTCTTTATAAATGTATATTGATCAATGAGATAAGGGGTTGTATTTGGTATAGAGGATCAGGAAAAAGGTCAAACCATTAATGAAATGAATAAACTAAGAACTTACTTTTTCACCAATTGCAAATGCATTTGTTGGGATAAAAAAAAAAGAAAAATAATACTCTATATTTACATAGCACTTTAAAGAAAAATAAGTCAACAAAATATCCTCATTAGGTAACAAATTTAATATTATTAGATTTCTCTAAGATAACACATGTGTTTTTAGCATGAGAATATATTTTTAAATCTTTTAAATTTCTATTTAGTCTATAAGGGTAAATTTCATCCTTCATGCAATTCAACACTATCATCTTTTAATATCAGTTAATTCAAAATGTGAAAAAAGTGACTAGAGAAACTGCTATTCTGAATATGATTGCATATTGGACAAAGTCAAAGAAACAATATAAAGCCTAAAAGGACAGAAATACTCCATCATAGTATTTGTGGTAGAGGAAAAGAAGAAAGATAGCTTGATGTATACTATGAATTTGATGGCAAAAGATTTCATAGTGCTAAATTTTTAAAAATGATAAATAGAATCTCAATGCCTGCAAATCCAGAGAAGATAATCTAAGAGAGATAGGAAGTGATATAAAAAGAAAAATAAAATAATCTAATACAATTACCACTTCCCAACAAACCTAAACAAATCTCCTTACAAGGTTTATTTTCCACCAGAATAGTTGATCAGAAGTTGTTCCATCTTAAATTGATAGCATTATCACACTTTTTTGAACTGAACTTTGATTATTTCTCCTAGTTGATTTTATTTGTGATGTGATCAGTGAAAACATACATACACACACAGACACACACACAAATATCTATATTGCTATTTCTTTCTTATATGCATCATTTCATACAACTCTCCACAAAATTTCCTCAAAATCTATATATTTTTGATTCCTTGCTACTCAGTTATAATACACTAAATTCCTTTATTAAAATTTCTTCAGTTTTCCCCCAATACTTAAACATTTTTTTCAAGCTTTTACTATCACATACAATACTACTATGCATATTTGCATACGTGTGTTTTTTTAGTTGCTCTATTGTTCTCATTAGGATCCTCTGGATATAGAATCTGTACTGGAAGCATTGAGCCAATGAAAATTAAGAAGTTACAGCAATTTCTTGAAGTATTCAAAATGATTAATAAGAATGTTGACCCAATTCATAGTTTTAAGAGAAGAGAATTAGTATGCTTCTTGGACCAAATCTGCTACAATAGATTTCCCCATCTTATAACAACTCTTCTGGAGTAATGAGTAAGATATTATTATTATTATTATTATTTGCTTTTTACTGAGGCAATTGAGGTTAAGTGACTTGCCCAGGGTCACACAGCTAGGGAATATTAAGTGTCTGAGATCAGATTTGAACTCAGGTCCTCCTGACTTCAGGATTGCTGCTCTATCCACTGCGCCACCTAGCTGCCCTGTAAGATATTATTTTAAGGTTATTTTCACTGGCATGTCTTTTTTTTATTAAAGCTTTTTATTTGCATACCAATATTGTATGGGTAGTTCCTGAACATTGATCATTACAAAGCTTTCCGTTACAAATTTTCCCCCTAGTCTCCTCCCCTCCCGTAGATGGCAGGAAGTCCACTAAATGTTAATTATATTAAATTACTTGACAAGTTGAATATATGTATACATATTTCCATACTTATCTTCCTGTGCAAGAACAATCATATCTACATGAACAAAAAATATCTGAGAAAGGAAACCCAATGCAAGCAAACATTGATAGAGACCATGAAAATGTTATGTTGTGGTCCACATTTTAGATCCCTCTCTCTGGGTGTATATGGCTTTCTTCACTTAACAACTGGAACTGGTTTGAGGCATTTCATTGTTGAAGAGAGCCATGTCCATCAGAATTGATCATCATATAATATTGTTGCTGCTGTGTATAATAATCTCCTGGTTCTGCTCGTTTCACTCAGCATCAGTTAATGCAAGTCTCTCCAGGTCTCTCTGAAATCATCCTGCTGGTCATTTCTTACAGAACAATAATATTCCATAGCATTCATATACCATAATTTATTCAGCCACTCTCCAATTAATGGGCATCCATTCAGTTTCCAGTTTCTAGCCACTACAAAAAGGGCTGCCACAAACATTCTTGCACATGTGGGTCCCTTTCCATCCTCTAAGATCTCTGGGATATAGGCCCAATAGAAACAGTGCTGGGTCAAAAGGTATGCACAGTTTGATAACTTTTTATTATCATCCCATCCAAAATTCATCATTATCTTTTCCTGTCATCTTATCCAATCTAACAGGTGTGTAATGGTATCTCAGTGTTGTCTTAATTTGCATTTCTCTGATCAACAGTGATTTGGAGCATCTTATTATAAGACTAGAAATAGTTTTAATTTATTCATCTGAAAATTGTCTGTTCATATCCTTTGACCATTTATTGATTAGAGAATGGCTTGAATTCTTATAAATTTGAATCAGTTCTCTATATATTTTAGAAATGAGGCCTTTATCAGAACCCTTCAATGTAAAAATGATTTCCCAATTTATTGCTGTCCTCCTAATTTTGTTTGCATTATCTTTGTACAAAACATTTTTAACTTAATATAATCAAAATTATCTATCTAGTTTTCAATTAAGAGTTCCAATTATTCTTTGGACAAAAATACCTTCCTTCTCCACAGATCTGAGAGGTAAACTACCCTAAGTTCCTCTAATTTGTTTATATTATCTCTATGTCTAAATCATGAACCCATTTAGATCTTATCTTGGTATGTGGTGTTAGGTGTGGGTCATGCCCTAATTTCTTCCATATTACTTTCCAATTTTCCCAGCAGTTTTTGTCAAATAGTGAGTTCTTATCCCAAAAATTTGGGGTCTTTGGGTTTGTCAAACACTAGATTGCTATAGTTATTGCCTATTTTATCATGTGATTCTATCCTATTCCACTGACTGACTACGCTATTTCTTAGCCAGTACCAAATGGTTTTCATGACTGATATTTTATAATATAGTTTTAGATCTGGCACAGCCAGGCCACCTTCATCAGGATTTTTTTTTCATTACTTCCCTTGAAATTCTTGACTTTTGTTCTTCCAGATGAACTTTGCTACTATTTTTTCTAGATCTGCAAAACAATTTCTTGGGAATTTGATTGGTATGGCATTAAATAAGTAAATAAGTTTAGGTAGTATTGTCATTTTTATTAAATTCACTTGACCTACCCATGAGCACTTGATATTTTTCCAGATGATTAAGTCTGACTTTTTTTGCATAATGTTTTATAGTTTTGTTGGTATAGTTCCTGAATTTCCCTAGGCAGTTAGATTCCCAAATATTTTATACAATTGACAGTTATTTTGAATGGAAATTCTCTTTGTATCTTTTACTGCTGAACTTTGTTGTTAATATATAAAAATGTTGATATGGATTTATTTTGTATTCTGCAAATTTGCTAAAGTTGTGAATTGTTTCTAGTAATTTTTAAGTTGAGTCTTTAGGGTTCTCTAAGTATACCATCATATCATCTGCAAAAAGTCAAAATTTGGTTTCCTCATGACCTACTCTAATTCCTTTCACCTCTTTTTCTCCTCCTACTGCCAAAGCTAACATTTTAATACAATATTAAATAATAATGGTGACAGTGGGCAGCCTTGTTTAACTCCTGATCTTATTGGGAATGGTTCTAGTTTGTCCCCTTACATATAATGCTTGCTGATGGTTTTAAATAGATGCTACTGATCATTTTAAGGAAAAGTCCATTTATTCCTATACTCTCTAGTGCTTTTAATAGCAATGGGTGTTGGATTTTATTAAATGCTTTTTCTGCATCTATTGAGATAATCAAATGTTTTTGTCAGTTTGGTTATTAAAATAGTCGATTATGTTGATAGTTTTCCTAATATTGAACCAGCCCTGCATTACTGGTATAAATCCTACATTGGTAATAGTGTATCATCCTGGGGATGACTTTCTGTAATCTCATTGCTAATTTTTTTTTAAGATTTTTGCATCAATTTTCATTAGGGTAATTGGTCTATAGTTTTCTTTCTCTGTTTTCACCCTACCTGGTTTAGCTATCAGCACCATATCTGTGTCATAAAAGGAACTGGGCCTTTCCATATATATGTATATATATGTTGCTTTTTGCTGAGGCAATTGAGGTTAAGTGACTTGCCCAGGGTAACATAGCTAGGAAATGTTAAATGTCTGATACCAGATTTGAACTCGGGTTCTCCTGACTTCAGGGCTGGTGCTCTATCTACTGTGCCACCTAGCTGCCCCCTTTCCCTATATTTTCAAATAGTTTATATAGTATTGGAATTAGTTGTTCTTTGAATGTTTGGTAAAATTCACATGTAAATCCATCTGGCCCTGGAGATTTCTTCTTAGGCAGTTAATAAATAGTTTGTTCGATTTCTTTTTCTAAAATGGGGCTAATTAAATAATTTTTTCCTCTTCTGTTAATCTGGTCAATCTATATTTTTTGTACGTATTCCTCCATGTCTTTTAGGTTATCAAATTTATTGGCATAAAGTTGGACAAAGTAACTCCTGCGTATTGCTCTAATTTCCTCTTCATTGGTGGAAAGATCTCCCTTTTCATTTTTGATACTAACAGATTGATTTTCCTCTTTCTTTTTCCAATCAAATTAACTAAAGATTTATCTATGTTGTTGTTTTTTTTTTCATAAAACCAACTCTTAGTTTTATTTATTAATTCAATATTTTTCTTATTTTCAGTTTTATTAATCTCCCCTTTATTTTCAGAATTTCAAATTTGATATTTAATTGAGGGTTTTCATTTTGTTCTTTTTCTAGCTTTTTTAGTTGTAAACCCAATTCATTGATCTTCTTTTTCTCTCTTTTATGCAAGTAACTAGAAATATAAAATTTCCCAGCCACTTTGGCCGTATCCTACAAATTTTGGTATGTTGTCTCATTATTGTCATTCTTCTGGATGAAATTATTGATTGTGTCTGTGATTTGCTATTTCACCCATTCATTCTTTAGGATTAGATTATTTAATTCCCAACTAACTTTTGGTCTATTTTCTTCTGGTCTTATATTGCATGTGATTTTTGTTACATCCTGATCTGAAAAAAAATTGCATTTACTATTTCTGCCTTTCTGCATTTAATTTTGAAGTTTTTATGCCCTAACACATAGTCATTTTTGTATAAGTTCTATGAACCACTGAGAAAAAAAATAAACTGCTTTTGGTCTCCATTCAATTTTCTCCAAAGATCTATCTATCATGCCTAAATTTTCTAACATTTCATTTACCTCCTTAACTTGTTTCTTATTTATTTTGTGGTTTGATTGATTTAGTTCTGAGAGAGCAAGGTTGAGATCCCCCACTAGTGTAGTTTTACTGTCTATTTCTTTTTTCATCTCACTTAACTTCTCCTCTAGGAATTTGGATGCTATACCACTTGGTGCATATATGTTTAGTATTGATATTGCTTCATAATCTATGGTACCATTTAGTAAAATATAGTTTCCTTCTTTACCTCTTTTAATTAGATCTCTCTTTGCTTTCACTTGACCTGAGATCAGGACTGCTACCCTTGTTTTTTTTTTTTTTTTTTTTTTTCAACTGAAACAAAATAGATTCTGCTCTAGCCCTTTACCTTCACTCTATATGTATCCCTATGCTTTAGATGTGTTTCTTGTAAACAACATATTGTAGGGTTCTGGCTTTTAATCCAGTCAGCTATCCACTTCTGTTTTATGGGAAAGTTCATCCCATACACATTCACAGTTAAAATAACTAATTCTGTTTTTCCTGCCATCTTATTTAACCAAAGTTATGTTTTTCTCTTTCCTTTCTCCCTTCCTTCCTCCCCAGTTTGTTGTTTTTGATGACCTCCTCCCTCAAATAGTCCTCTCCCTTTGAAGCCCCCCCGTTTTTACACCTTTTCTCTATTTCTTCTATTTTCCCTTCTGTTAGTCTTTCTCTTTCTTTTCCCCCTTTCCCTCCCAGTTCCCTATAAGGCGAGACAAGTTTCTCTCTCTCTTTTTTTTTATATAAAGCTTTTTATTTACAAAACATATGAGTGACCTTTCAACATTGACCTTTACAGAAACTTTTTTTCCCAAGCTTTTCCCCTCCTTCCCCCCACCCCCCACCCCTAGATGACAGGTAATCTAATACATGCTAAATAGGATACATTATATGACAAATACAATACATGTATACATATCTATACAGTTATCTTACTGCACAAGAAACATCAGATCTAGAAAGAGAAGAAGGAAAAAAAACAACCTAAGAAGTAAAACAAAATGCATGGAAATATTCACAGAAAGAGTGAAAATGCTGTGTGGTGGTTCACTCTCAGTTCCCACAGGCCTCTCTCTGGATGTATATGACTATCTTCATGGCAGAACAACTGGTTTGAATCACATCATTGTTGAAGAGAACCATGTGCATCAAAATTGATCATCGTATAGTCTTGTTGCTGTGTATAATGTTCTCCTGGTTCTGCTGATTTCACTCAGCATCAGTTCATGCAAGTCTCTGCAGGCCTCTCTGAAATCCTCCTGTTGGTCATTTCTTACAGAACAATAATATTCCATAACATTCATATACTATAATTTATTCAGCCATTCTCCAATTGATGGGCAACTTTTCAATTTCCAATTTCTTGCCACTACAAAAAGGGCTGCCACAAACATTTTTTCACATGTTGGTCCCTTTCCCTCCTTTAAAATCTCCTTGGGATATAGGCCCAGTAGAAACACTGCTGGGTCAAAGGGTATGCACAGTTTGATAACTTTTTGAGCATAGCTCCAAATTGCTCTCCAGAATGGTTGGATCCGTTCACAGTTCCACCAACAATGTATCAGTGTCCCAGTTTTCCCACATCCCCTCCAACAGTTATCATTATCATTTCCTGTCATTTTAGGCAATCTGTCAGGTGTGTAGTAGTATCTCAGAGTTGTCTTAATTTGCATTTCTGTGATCAATAGTGACTTTGAGCACCTTTTCATGTGACCGGAAATAGTTTCAATTTCTTTGTCTGAAAATTGTCTGTTCATATCTTTTGACCATTTATCCATTGGAGAATGGCTTGAATTCTTATATATTTGAGTCAATTCTCTATATATTTTAGAAATGAGGCCTTTATCAGAACCTTTGGATGTAAAAATATTTTCCCAGTTTACTGCTACCCTTCTAATCTTATCTGCATTCATTTTGTTTGTACAAAAACTTTTTAACTTGATATAGTCAAACTTATCTATTTTGTGATTAGTGATAACCTCTAGTTCTTCTTTGGTCACAAATTCCTTCCCCCTCCACAGGTCTAAGAGGTAAACCCTCCTACATTGTTCTAATTTGTTTATAATATCATTCTTTATGCCTAGATCATGAATCCATTTTAACCTTATCTTGGTATATGGTGTTAGGTGTGGGTCAATGCCTAATTTCTTCCATACTAGTTTCCAATTATCCCAGCAGTTTTTGTCAAATAGTGAGTTTTTATCCCAAAAACTGGGGTCTTTGGGTTTATCAAACACTAGATTACAATTGTCATAGAGTATTTTGTCCTGTGAACTTAACCTATTCCACTGATCCACTACTCTATTTCTTATCCAGTACCAAATGGTTTTGGTGACCCCTGCCTTATAATATAGTTTTAGATCTGGTGCAGCTAGGCCACCCTCATTTGCATTTTTTTTCATTAATTCCCTTGAAATTCTTGACCTTTTGTTTTTCCAGATGAATTTTGTTGTTATTTTTTCTAGTTCAGTTAAATAATCTCTTGGGAGTTTGATTGGTATAGCACTAAATAGACAGATTAGTTTAGGTAGTATTGCCATCTTTATTATATTCGCTCGACCTATCCAAGAGCACTTGATGTTTTTCCAATTGTTTAGATCTGACTTTATTTGTGTGGAGAGTGTTTTGTAGTTTTGCTCATATAGATCCTGACTTTCCCTTGGCAGATATATTCCCAAATATTTTATACTATCGATAGTTATTTTGAATGGAATTTCTCTTTGTATCTCTTGCTGTTGCATTTTGTTGGTGATGTATAAAAATGCTGATGATTTATGTGGATTTATTTTGTATCCTGCAACTTTGCTAAAGTTGTGGATTAATTCTAATAGTTTTTTAGTTGATTCTCTAGGGTTCTCTAAGTAGACCATCATATCATCTGCAAAGAGTGATAATTTGGTTTCCTCATGACCTACTCTAATTCCTTTAATCTCTTTTTCTTGTCTTATTGCCAAGGCTAGCATTTCTAATACAATATTGAACAGTAATGGTGATAGTGGGCAACCTTGTTTCACCCCTGATCTTATTGGGAATGGTTCCAGTTTATCACCATCACATATGATGCTAGCTGATGGTTTTAAATAGACACTACCGACTATTTTAAGGAAAAGTCCATTAATTCCTATACTCTCTAATGTTTTTAATAGGAATGGATGTTGGATTTTATCAAATGCTTTTTCTGCATCTATTGAAATTATCATATGTTTTTTATTAATTTGGTTATTAATATAGTCAATTATGTTAATAGTTTTCCTAATATTGAACCATCCCTGAATTCCTGGTATAAATCCTACTTGGTCATGGTGTATTATTCTGGGAATAATTTTTTGTAATCTCTTTGCTAATATTTTATTTAAGATTTTTGCATCAATATTCATTAAGGAGATTGGTCTATAATTTTCTTTCTCTGTTTTTGTTTTACCTGGTTTAGGTATCAGTACCATGTCTGTATCATAAAAGGAGTTTGGTAGGAGTCCTTCATTCCCTATTTTTTCGAATAGTTTATATAATATTGGAGTTAACTGTTCTTTAAATGTTTGGTAGAATTCACATGTAAATCCATCTGGTCCTGGGGATTTTTTCTTAGGGAGTTGATTAATGACTTGTTCTATTTCTTTTTCTGAAATGGGACTATTTAAGTAATTTATTCCCTCTTCTGTTAATCTGGGCAATCTATATTTTTGTAGATATTCCTCCATTTCACTTAGGTTATCAAATTTATTGGCATACAGTTGGGCAAAGTAACTCCTGATTATTGCTCTAATTTCCTCTTCATTGGTGGAAAGTTCTCCCTTTTCATTTTTGAGACTAACAGTTTGATTTTCCTCTTTCCTTTTTCTAATTAAATTAACTAGAGGTTTATCTATTTTGTTGGTTTTTTCATAAAACCAACTTTTATTTTTATTTATTAATTCAATAGTTTTTTTTTTACTTTCAATTTTACTAATATCTCCTTTTATTTTTAGGATTTCAAGTTTGGTATTTGATTGGGGGTTTTTAATTTTTTCTTTCTCTAGCTTTTTTAGTTGCAAGCCCAATTCATTGATTTTCTCTTTTTCTATTTTATGCAAATAAGCATCTAGAGATATAAAATTTCCCCTTATTACCGCTTTGGCTGTATCCCACAAATTTTGGTATGTTGTCTCATTATTGTCATTCTTTTGAATGAAATTAGTAATTGTGTCTGTAATTTGCTGTTTCACCCATTCATTCTTTAGGATAAAATTATTTAGTTTCCAATTGCTTTTTGGAGACAAGTTTCTCTGTGAACCCAAATATGTCTGATATTCTCTCTTAGAGCCAAATCTGTTAAGAATAAGATTCACACAGTGCTCATCCCCATCCCTTCTTTCCCTCCATTATAATAGGTTTTCTTTACCTTTGCATGAAATGTAATTTCCCTTATTTTACCTCCTTTTTCCTCTTTTTCCAGTATAATCCCCTTTCTACTTCTAGTTTCTTTTTCATATTAGCAAAATAACATCAAATTCTACCCATATTCTCCAAGTATACCCACAACATAAATATTTTTCAATTTTTTTTTTTACTTTTTAGCTTTTCATGCTTCTTTTTTTTTTGTGATGGAGGTCAATTTTTTTTTTTTTTTTGTTCAGATGTCTTGTTTTCATTAGAAATAGGTGAAATTCCCCTATATCATTAAATGTCCATCTCCTTCCCTGAAAGATAATGCTCATTTTAGCTGGATAACTTATTCTTGCCTGTAATTCAAGTTCCTTTGTTTTTCAGAATGTCAAATTCCAGGCCCTTTTATCCTTTAAGGTAGACGCTGATAGATCCTGGGTGATCCTACTTGTGGTTCCTTGGTATTTGCATCGTTTCTTTCTGGCTGCTTGTAATATCTTTTCCTTGGTATGATGAGTTCTGAAATTTAGCCATGATATTCCTTGGTGGTTTAATTTTGGGGTCTCTTTTAATGGCTTTTTTACCTTCTGATTCTAAAATATCAGGGCACTAATCATTTATTATTTCCTGTAAGATAGTATTTGGGTTCTGTTTTTATCATGGCATTCAAGAAGTCCAATAATACTTAAATTGTCTCTCCTAGATCTATTTTCCAGGTCAGTTGGTTTTCCTAGGATATATTTCATATTTTCTTCCATTTTTTTCTTTTTTTTTTTGCTTTCGTTTGACTGATTCTTGTTCTTATAAGTCATTCACTTCCATTTGTTCAGTTCTAATTTTTAGTGTATCATTTATTTTTCAGTTACTTTTCTTAGCTCCTTTTGTAACTGGCCAATTGGATTTTTTTTGTTAATTGCAGTCTTTTTCCATTTCACCAATTTTGTTTTTCAGTGAACTGATTTCTTTTTCATATCTCTTTTGGTGGGCTTTATATGCTTTTTCCATTCTTTCTTGCAATGAGCTCATTTAATTTCCCTATTTTTCTTCTAACTCTCTTTTAAAATTCTTTATGCAATCTTCCAGGAAAGCCTTGTGAAATGGGGACCAGCTCATGTCTCCCTTTGGGGCTTCCTCTAGAGTTGCTTTACCTTTATGAACCTCAGGAATTGAGGTCTGTTCTTCTCTCTCTCCATAAAAGTTATCTATGGTGAGAGTTCTTTTTTGCTTTTTATTCATTTTTTAAGGCTTGAGGTCTGTTCAAAGCAAAGGAGTCACAGCTTCTTTAATTTGCCCTGGAGCAGGTCTGTTGATAGATTTCTGGCACTGGGTAATCAGAGCTAGGTCCAGCTTTCTCCCTGGACTCAGTGGTTTACAATTTACCTTTCACAAAAGGTAAATCTGCCAAATCACCTGCTTGCATCCAGACAGAGTAGCCTCAGAGGCTCACAGAAGTTTCTTAGGTGCCTGAAAACTGCAATGCCCCTGGCCCCAGATTCCTGCCCTGGTTTCCCAGCACTGCCATCTGGGCTCAGCAGGCTGTTCCCCTGCCTGTTTGAAGCAGACCTGTTCTGAAATTCTTCCAAAGTAACTTCTTCTAGAAATGTGTTGTACTCCAAATATTTGTGGGTTCTGTGACTCCAAAACCAGTTTAGAGGGCTTTATCAGTTGTTGGTTTCAGAGAAGATCAAAGGATGTCACAAAGAGTCATGGCTGCTCTCCACCATTTTGGCTCTGTCCCAAAATAATGTTTTTTTTTTCCAAAATCAAAGGAGACTATATTAGGTTAAAATATTTTAAAAGGAACAGAATTATGAAAAGGTGAATACAGCATGATAAAAATACACAAAATATTTAAGAAAATAGCACCTTAAAGAATACAATTATTCAAAGGTGGAAAAGAGATATAAAAAAAGTTTCAAAAAAACTCCTCAAGAACTAGAATTTGAAAAGTAGAAACTAATGACTCCATTTGACATCAAGAAAGTTAAAAGAATGGAAAAGAGAAGAAAATTTGAAATATCTCATTGGAAAAATGACTGATCTGGAAAATTGGTTAAAAAGATTTAATTTAAGGATAATTGAATTACCTGAAAGTCATCATACAAAAAAAAAATAAAACACATGCACACACATCATATTTCAAGGAAATGTCAAGAAAAACTGTCCAAATATTCTTGAACCAGAGAGTGAAATAGAAATTGAAAGGCTTCACCAATCACCACCTACAAGAGATCTCAAAATGAAAATTCATATAAATATATAGTATAACCAAATTCCAGTGCTTCAAGATTAAAGGGAAAATACTACAAAAATGCAGAAAGAAAACATTTAAATATTATGGCATCAGAGTCAAACAGGATTTAACAAATACAACATTAAAAAAGGAAAGGAGATGGAATGTGAAATTCTGAAAACTAAAAGAGCTAGGATCAAGAATCAAGAGTAATTTATCCAGCACACTGAGTATAATTTTTCAAGAAAAAAGGGGGATATTTAATGAAACAGAGGACCTTCAAGAACTACTGATAAAAAGACAAGAATTAAATAAAGCATTTGTCTTTGAAATAAAACATTGAAGACACATAAAAAGTAAACACAAAAGAGAAATCATAAGGAACTCAAATAAGGTTAAACCATTTATCTTTCTATATAGGAAGATGAGACCTTTATCATTATCAGGCCAACTAGAAGAATTTTACAAAGAGCTAGTTATATTGAGATAATTAAAAATGCATAAGCAAGAAAGAGTTTGCCATATGAGAAGATGGAAGAAGAAAAATGGAGAAAACTATTTCACATAAAACATACATGTAAAAAGAACTTTTACAATGGAGGAAAAAATGAAGGGTAATTGCAGGGTGAATGATGCTTGAACCTTATGTGTATATAAATTGGTTCAAAAGGTAAAATATATATACATGCTTAATTGGATGTAGAATTCTATCTTATTCAAGAGGGAAATAGAAGTGAAGAGAATAAGAGAATGATGAGGGTGATAAAATGGAGGTAGATTAAAGAAGGCAGTGGTCAAAAATAGAACAGATGCGAGGAGAGAGAATAAAAATGGGGAGACAAGGTAAATTGAAGAAAGAGCATAGTTAATAATCATAACTCTAAGTATGAATAGGCCAAACTCACCCATATAACAGAAATGGATAGTAAAATGGATTAGAAAACAGATTCCAACAATATCTGTTTACAAGAAACACATTTGAAACAGAAAGACATGTACAGGCTTAAAATAAGAAGCTGAAGTAAAATTAATTATGCTTCAGGTGAAATTTTTTAAAAAGGCAGAGATAGAAGTCATGACCTAAGACAAAACAAAATCAAAAATAAATTTAATTAAAAGACAATCAGGGAAACTGCGCATTGCTTAAAAAAAACTATAAACAATAAAGTAACATCAACTTATATACAACAAGTGGCCTAGTATCCAAAATGTTTAAGGAAAAGTTAAAATAAAAATGAGAAGAAATAGATAATAAAAGTACTCTAGGGGGACAACTCAATCTTTGTATATCTACATCTATATCTAAACCAAAACCTATATCTAAACATAAATGACTAGGAAAGAAGTTGAGGGAAATGAATAACATCTTAGAAAATAGGCTATCACAGATTTCTGAGGGAAAAAATTGAATGGATATGGAAAGGAATACACCTTCACAAAACTAATCATGTATCAGGGCATGAAAATTTCACAAACAAATGGAGAAAAAAAGAAGAAGAAATGTATCCCTTTCAGATAACAATTCATTAAAAATTACATTTAATAAAGAATTTTGGAAGCAAAATTAAATTTAATAAAAATTAAGCAACCTGTACCTAATGAATGAATGAATGAATTGAAGAACAATAATAAAAACATTCAATAATTTCATTAAAGAGAATGACAACAGTGAGATAAAATTCCAAAATTTGTGTGATGCAGTCAAAACAGTACTTAAGCAAAAAACTATATTTCTAAATGTCTACCTTGATTAGAGAGACAGACTCGGAAAGAGAGAGAGAAAGAGAGCAGATCAGTGAACTGAGCATATGACTGATAAAATTAGAAAGAGAACAAAGTATAAATCTCTAAGAAATTCTGATAATCCAGGGGTGGAGCCAAGATGGCGGAATGAAGACGTGACTCTCTGTGTCCTCCGATCTTCTCTCAAATTGAAGATAAAATAAGCCTCTGAACTGAACTTCAAGTCAACGACTCCAGAAATATTAAGACACAGCTTGCAGATATCTCTGAAGAACTTCATGTCAGGTCTGTTTAACTCGGGCAGAGGAGTAAACAATTTACAAGGTGCAACGCGGAAGTGAGGGTGGGACTCAGCTCAGCATGGTAGAAACTCCAAACTCCAAACTCCAAACACCTAGAGTATATCTGAGGACCTCGGGACACTCTGCCCTGATGGGGGGCAGGTGTTCTGGAAGACTTGTCTTGTTAAAGGAGTACTTCAGGCAAAGTCCTAGCCCCCACCGGCCCACCACCTTGAATTGATTAGTGGAATTGCCTCAGGGCAAACACAGCCTCCCCTTCTCTAGCCTTAAACAGACTCCCATGCTGTCTAAAAAAATGAAGAAGCAAAAGAGCTCTCACCATAGACAGCTTCTATCAAGAGAAAGGAAGGCAGACCCCAGATCCTGAGGTTCCTTTAGACAAAACTCCGGAGGAAGTAATCAAGGACCATCACTGATCCCCTCTTCAAAAGGCCTTTCTGGAAGGTTGCAAAAAGAATCTCAAAAGAGAGCTGGAGGATAAATGGGAAAACAAACTGAAATCAGTGCAAAAAGAATACAATATGTTGCAAGAAGGACATAATGCCATGCAAAAGAGATATGAAAAAGACACCAATTTATTTAAAAACAAAATTGGTGAATTGGAAATAGACAATAATGCACTGAAAAATAAAATTAGTTAAGTGGAAAAAGACTGCAATGAACAAAAACATTCAACTGGCAAGTTACAAAAGGAGCTAAAAAAGGTAAGTGAAGAAAACAACACTAAAAATAAGAATTGAACAAATGCAAGTGAGTGACTCAATAAAACTTCAAGAATCAGTCAAACAAAAACAAAAAAATGAAAAAATAGAAGAAAATATGAAATATCTCCTAGGAAAAACAACTGACTTGGAAAATAGATCTAGGAGAGACAATCTAAGGATTATTGGACTTCCTGAAAGTCATGATGAAAAAAAGAATCTAAACACTATCTTCCAGGAAATCCTGAA
>JAJPUD010026280.1:0-10225 GCA_023553655.1 Myrmecobius fasciatus
CCACAGGTCTGAGGGGTAAACTATACTACGTTCCTCTAATTTGCTTACAATATCATTCCTCATATATAGATCATGAACCCATTTAGATCTTATCTTGGTATGTGGTGTTAGGTGTGGGCCAAGCCCTAATTTCTTCCACACTAGTTTCCAATTTTCCCAGCAGTTTTTGCCGAATAGTGAGTATTTGTCCCAAAAGCTGGGGTCTTTGGGTTTATCGAATACTAAATTGTTAAGGTTATTGCCTAGATTGTCCTGATATCCTATCCTGTGCCACTGATCGACTACTCTATTTCTTAGCCAGTACCAAATGGTTTTGATGACCGCTGCTTTGTAATATAGTTTTAGATCTGGTACAGCAAGGCCACCTTCATCTGCCTTTTTTTTCATTAATCCCCTTGAAATCCTTGACCTTTTGTTCTTCCAAATGAACTTTGCTACTATTTTTTCTAGATCTGTAAAATAATTTCTTGGGAGTTTGATTGGTATAACACTAAATAAGTTAATTAGTTTGGGTAGTATTGTCATTTTTATTATATTTGGTCGGCCTACCCATGAGCACTTAATGTTTTTCCAATTGACTAAGTCTGATTTTATTTGTATGGAAAGTGTTTTGTAGTATAGTTCGTATAGTTTCTGACTTTTCCTTGATAGATAGATTCCCAAATATTTTATACTATCATCCATTATTTGGAATGGAAATTCTTTTTGTATCCCTTGCTGCTGAAATTTGTTGGTAATATATAAAAATTCTGATGATTTATGTGCATTTATTTTGTCTTCTGAAATTTGCTAAAGTTGTGAGTTGTTTCTAGTAGTTTTTTAGTTGAGTCTTTAGGGTTCTCTAAGTATACCATCATGTCATCTGCAAAGAGGGGTAATTTGGTTTTCTCATCACCTACTCTAATTCCTTTTATCTCTTTTTCTTCTCTTACTACCAAAGCTAATATTTCTAAGACAATTATAAATAGTAATGGTGACAGTGGGCAGCCTTGTTTCACTCCTGATCTTATTGGGAATGGTTCTAGTTTGTCTCCATTACATATGATGCTTGCTGATGGGTTTAAGTAGATGCTACTAATCATTTTAAGGAAAAGCCCCTTTATTCCTATACTCTCTAGTGTTTTTAATAGAAATGGGTGCTGGATTTTATCAAATGCTTTTTCTGCATCTATTGAGATAATCGTATGGTTTTTGTTAGTTTGGTTATTAATATAATTGATTATGCTGATAGTTTTCCTAATATTGAACCAGCCCTGCATTCCTGATATAAATTCTACTTGGTCATAGTGTAGTATCCTGGGGATGAGTTTCTGTAATCTCATTGCTAGTATCTTATTTAAAATTTTTGCATCAATATTCATTAGGGAAATTGGTCTGTAGTTTTCTTTCTCTGTTTTCACCCAACCTGGTTTAGCTATGAGCACCATATCTGTATCATAGAAGGAATTTGGTAGTATACCTTCTGTCCCTATTTTTTCAAATAGTTTGTGTAGTATTGGAATTAATTGTTCTTTGAATGTTTGGTAGAATTCACATGTAAATCCATCTGGCCCTGGAGATGTTTTCTTAGGGAGTTGGTTAATAGCTTGTTCTATTTCTCTTTCTAATATGGGGATATTTAAATAATTTATTTCCTCTCCTGTTAACCTGGGCAGTCTATATTTTTGTAGATA
This sequence comes from Myrmecobius fasciatus, assembly GCA_023553655.1. Classification (NCBI taxonomy): domain Eukaryota; kingdom Metazoa; phylum Chordata; class Mammalia; order Dasyuromorphia; family Myrmecobiidae; genus Myrmecobius; species Myrmecobius fasciatus. The sequence continues at coordinate 1,674 of JAJPUD010026280.1, forward strand.
TCCCTCCATTTCATTTAGATTATCAAATTTATTGGAATAAAGTTGGGCAAAGTAACCTCTAATTATTGCTCTAATTTCCTCTTCATTGGCGGAAAGTTCTCCGTTTTCATTTTTGAGACTAATAATTTGATTTTCCTCTTTACTTTTTTTTAATCAAACTAACAAATGGCTTATCAATTTTGCTTTTTTTCATAAAACCAATGCCTAGTTTCATTTATTAATTCAATAGTTTTCTTATTTTCAATTTTATTAAACTCCCCTTTTATTTTCAGAATTTCCAATTTGTTATTTAATTGAGGATTTTAATTTGCTCTTTTCCTAGCTTTTTAAATTGTAAGCCTATTTCATTGATCTTCTCTTTCTCTATTTTATGCAAGTAAGCATCTAGAGATATAAGATTATCCTTTATACCTGCTTTGACCATATCTCACAAATTTTTGTATGTTGTCTCCTTATTGTCATTCTCCTGGGTGAAATTATTTATGGTGTCTATGATTTACTCTTTCACCCATTCATTCTTTAGGATTAGATTATTTAATTTCCATTTAACTTTTTGTCTATTTTCTCCTGGCCTTATATTGCATGTGATTTTTATTGCATCATGATCTGAAAAAGATGCATTTACTATTTATGCCTTTCTGCATTTGGTTTTGAGGTTTTTATGCCCTAATACATGGTCAGTTTTTGTATAAGTTCCATGGATCACTGAGAAAAAAGTAAACTCCCTAGTGTCTTGATTAAATTTTCTCCAAAGATGTATCATACCTAACTTTTCTAACAATTGATTTACCTCCCTATTTTGTTTCTTATTTATTTTGTGGTTTGATATATCTAATTCTGAGAGAGCAAGGTTGAGATTCCCCACTAGTATAGTTTGGCTGTCTATTTCTTCTTGCATCTCTCTTAATTTCTCCCCTAGGAATTTGGATGCTATTGCACTCTAAGAAATTTCCAAGGAGTTGATGCACACTCTGTATATACTTTGCTTATGTAACCCTATGGCATATAAGTGCTTGGAGTTGATCAATAAAGCGGACTCTTGTCTTCATCTTCCTTTTGAGTCCTGCCTCCTCCATCCTCACTTACAACAGGCTCCTGCTGGCTTCAGGACCATCCTGGCAACAAAGAGAGTACAATTTTCCTTACTTGCTTGGCTTCTGGGTCAGAAGCACAATTTGAAACATGTTATGAGTATTTCTATTTTACAATTAGTAGGGGCTGCTAGGTGGCAAATTGGATTGAGTGCTGGGTTTGCATTCTTTTCCTAAGTTCAGATCTGCTGTCATACTTTCACTAGGCTATACTACTCACCCTATTTGCCTTCATTCTTCATCTAAAATAACCTGTAGAAGAAAATGGCAAATCACTCAAGTATTTCTGCCAGGAAAATCCCTAATGAAAAGAAAGAATACTACAGAATTCAAAAACAAATTATCAACAGTATAAATGATGCCAGTTTTTAGTTTTTGATACTCTACTATTTGGAGGGAAGATCCAGTAATCCCCAGGCTTTTCTATACTTTTTTTAACATAAATGAATAGTTTATTTTGTCAAAAGCTTTTACTTGTATGTTTAGATACTAATCTCATTTTAATGAGTCTAGTAGAAGATTTTAGAAAAAGTTGGCTCTTTATTTAAAGCCCACTTTCTTAGAGAAAAATGAAAACAGGTAGTAATTGAAACTATACCAAGGGCCTGTTTTCACTCTGAGAATCTCAGATTCCTTCTAGGCCAATGAAGAGACGCAGAAAAATTATTGCTTCCTACTCACTGCAGCACAATTCGAGTAAGTAATGAGTCTCTACCAATTCTACAAGGTAGAAACTTGATACCCCATAAATATTGGGGAAAGAAGTATCTACCTGTGGAATAGGTCTGCACATGAAGCTCTAAGGGCCCTGAAGACATCGATAATTAGAGTATGAAACACCTTGGAGATCATCTGACCCAACTCTAATTTTAGGGATAAGGAAGCTGAGCATTTCAGAGCCAAGAATTTCATTCTGTGCTTTGAATTCAAAATCCAGGCTTCACATGCTGGATAAAGTAGGTAAATGTTTGCTTTAACCACCTGAAGACTTCCCTCTGGTGCATTAGAACAAGGCCATGAAGGTGGTAGAAGGTGTGTAGTGCTCAGAGCTTGTTTAGACATGGAAGATGCCCAGGTCATCTATGGTATCCTGGGCTACTGCCATTCAGTTTGACTTTTGTCTTGTCACCGGATGTGGATGATTCTAGAAGTGAGAGTGAAGTTCTCCTTTATTTAAATCCAATGATGTGCAAATGAAGACACCATCCCATGACTGTCACTGGTTCTCTTTGAAAAGGGAGGACAAAGAACCTTTAAATATGGCCCTTTGAGAGGTACATGTGATTGTCTAAAAAAAAAAAAAACCCAAAAAACTAAATTATCATTTCAACCCCTTGGCCTCAGCTTCCTTCTCTGTAAAATAAACACAGCAATCTCTTCCTTTCCTCAGCCACAGGAATGACAGAAACTTTGTGAAAGTGGTTTGTGAACAAAAAGTGCCACATGAATGTGAGTTGTTGTTGCATAGATGCTCTGGGTTCATTGCATGGGTACTCGCTCTTATGGAGCAGTTATCAGCCCTTTATGCCTTCTCATCTCATTATCAAACATTTTACAATTATCCTCATTTATAGAAATAACATTTTATCCAAATGATAATAAAATATTGTTCCAAATACAAATTTTCCCATTTCTCTGATTATGCAGTTCATCATTGACCTTTGCCCTCTCTTTGATCATTCCCCTGGACTTTCCCTTCCCCACTGCTTCCAATTCTTCCACAATGTTTCCAATTATCTTAGTCATCTGTATGTGAGTTGCAGTCAGGGGCCTTGATTATCCTTTTCCTAAGTGAGGATGAGTGGTTTATCTCAGCATAAAACTCCTGCAGATCTTATCAGTTATGAAATCTTTTTTTTAATTTTTTTAATTTTTTTTTATTTTTTTTTTAGTTATGAAATCTTTATCTTGCTTCATAGAAGAGTTTTTTTTCTCTTACAGGACCATCAGACAGTGGTGCCCTATGTCAACACTAAAAATATATTGTCCTCTTTCTTTCTGTCCTTCTGTAGCCATTCTTTTTATCTATTTCTATTCTTTTCTGGCTAGAGGAGTTATTTTGTTTTAGAAAGAGTAAGTATCACCTTCTGCATATTTCTTCTACCATTTCCTTTTTGTAAAAAAATTTCTTCATTTCTGTCATTTACAAACAAAAACAAAAACAAAGGGCAGGGCTAAGATGGTGGATAGTCTACAGCACTTTGCCTGAGCTCTTCCTGGCTTCCCTCAGAATCAACATAAGATCAAGTCTCTGAACAGATTTTAGAATGACAAGACCCACAAATATTTGGGGTATAACAAATTTCTAGGAGAAGATTTTTTTGGATGGACTTCAGGAAATATTTGTTTCAATAAGGGAGGCAGGGGGAAATGTAGCCTAGCTCACGTGTAGTACAGGGAGGCCCAAGGTGGAGACATCCCTCACAGGGAATCTTGTAGAAGACTCTTGGCCAAAATATAGTGATATTGGCTACTATGTCCTGATTCAGAAGCCACTGGATAATAAACTAGCTGTAAGACCTCAACACAAGTAAATAAGACAAATAGTGAGCCCCAGAACCCTAGCATCACAGGTGGGACATGACCAGTCCCATGCAGCCCAGAAAGGAAGCCTGCAGCACTACATGCCCCAGGACAGTGTAAAACCTCTGTGGAAACATGAGACAATTTCCCTCATGTGTTCTAGAAGCAGACCTCAAACGTTAAAAATGACTAAAAAAACAAAAAACAAAAAACAAAAACCCTCTGCCCATCAAAAGCTATTATGGAGACAGGGAAGTACAAACCTCAAACCCCAAGGACATCAAAGGCAATACTCCTTCAAATGAAGCTGCAAAGAGGCATAAGAACTAGTTTCCAAATCAAAAGGTGCACTTGGAAGAATTCAACATGGCTCTTAAAAGAGAGTTAGAAGAAAAATGGGGAAAGGAAATGAAAACTGTAAGAGAATTTGGAAAAGGAAATACAGAAATTGTTGGAAGGAAACAAATGGAAAGAATCCATTTGGTGAAAAGGGAAAAAACATATATTGAAGAAAACCACTTCTTAAAATAGATTTGGTGAAATGTAAAGAGAAAACAATTCCTTGAAAAGTAGAATTGATGAAATGGAAAAAGAGAATTACTTTTCTTTTTACTGTGTATAAAGTTTTTTTTTAAATAAATCTTTTTGTTTTTTAAATATATACATGGATAATTTGACAACATTGACCATTACATAGCCTTGTTTCAGATTTTCTCCTCCTTCCCCCCTTTAGATGGCAAGCAATCCAATATATGTTAAACATGTTAAAATATGTTAAATCCAATACATATATATATAAAGATTTATTCAATTATCTTGCTGCACCAAAAAATCAGATCAAAAAAAAGAAAGTAAATGAGTAAGAAAACAAAATGCAAATGAACAACATCAAAAAAAGTGAAAATTTTATGTTGTGATCCACATTCAGTTCCTACAGCCCTCTCTTTGGGTGTAGATGTCTCTCTTTATCACAAGATCATTGGAAATGGCATCAATCATCTTATTGTTGGAAAGAACCATGTCCAATCAAATTTATCATCTTATAATCTTCTTGATGTGTACAATGATCTACTGGTTTTGCTCATTTCACTTAGCATCAGTTCATGTAAGTCTCTCAAGGCTTTTCTAAAATCATCTTCCTGGTCATTTCTTGTAGAACAATAACATTCCATAGCATGCATATGCCATAATTTATTCAGCCATTCTCCAATTAATGGGCATAAATTCATTTTCCAGTTTCTAAACACTACAAAAAGGGCTGCCACAAACATTTTTTGCACATGTGGTTCCCTTTCCCTTCTACAAGATCTCTTTGGAATATAGGCCGAATAGAAACATTGCTGGGTCAAAGGGTATGCACAGTTTGATAACTTTTTGAGCATAGTTCCAAATTGCTCTCCAGAATGGTTGGATCCGTTCATAGTTCCACCAACAATGTATTAGTGTCCCAGTTTTCCCACATCCCCTCCAACATTCATCATTATCTTTTCCTGTCATCTTAGCTAATCTGAGAGATGTGTAGTGGTATCTCAGAGTTGTCTTAATTTGCAATTCTGTGATCAATCTTGATTTGGAGCTCCTTTTCATATGACTAGAAATAATTTTAATTTCTTCATCTGAAAATTGTCTATTCATTTTCTTTGACCATTTATCAGTTGGAGAGTGGCTTGAATTCTTATAAATATGAGACAGTTCTCTATATATTTTAGAAATGAGGCCTTTATCAGAACCCTTAAATGTAAAGATGATTTCCCAATTTATTGCTTCCCTCCTAATCTTGTCTGCATTAGTTTTGTTTGTACAAAAACTTTTTAACTTAATATAGTCAAAATGATCTATCTGGTGTTCAATTAAGAGTTCCAGTTCTTCTTTAGACATAAATTTATTCCATCTCCATAGGCCTAAGAGGTTAACTGATCCACACCTAACACCACATACCAAGATAAGATCTAAATGGGTTCATGATTGAGATATAAAGAGTGATATTATAAGCAAATTAGAGGAACATAGGATAGTTTACTTCTTCCATATTAGTTTCCATTTTTCCCAGCAGTTTTTGTCAAATAGTGAATTCTTACCTCAAAAGCTGCGGTCTTTGGGTTTGTTAAACGCTAGATTGCTAGAATTATTGCCTAGTTTGTCCTGTGATCCTATCCTATTCCACTGATCGACTGCTCTATTTCTTAGCTAGTACCAAGTGATTTTGATGACTGCTGCTTTATAATATAATTTTAGATCTGGCACAGCTAGGTCACCTTCATCAGCATTTTTTTTCATTAATTCCTTTGAAATTCTTGACTTTTCTTCTTCCAGATGAATTTTGCTGCTGTATTTTCTTGATCTGTAAAATAATTTCTTGGGAGTTTGATTGGTATGACACCAAATAAGTAGATTAATTTAGGTAGTATTGCCATTTTTATTATATTCACTAAGCCTACACATTTGCACTTGCTATTTTTCCAACTGATTAAATATGACTTTATTTCTTTTGAAAGTGTTTTGTAGTTGTGTTCGTATACTTCCTGACTTTCCCTTGGCAGATAGATTCCCAAATATTTTATACTATCAAAAGCTATTTTGGATTTAGCCATTTCTAGTCACATGAAAAAAATGCTCTAGATCACTATTGGTTAGAAACATGCAACTTAAGCCAACACTGAGGTACCATTTCACACCTTGCAGAGTTGCTAAAATGACAAGAAAAGATAATGATAAATGTTGGAGGGGATGTGGGAAAACTGGGACACTAATACATAGTGGGTTGAGTTGTTAATTGATCCAACCACTCTGAAGAGCAATTTGGAATTATGCCCAAAGGACTTATCAAACTACATACCCTCTGATACATCAGTGTCTCTACTGAGCATGTATCCCAAAAAGATAATAAAAAGGAAAAAAGGACCCACATGTACAAAAATGTTTGTTGCTGCCTTTTTTTGTAGTGGCAAGGAGTTGAAAACCCAAACGGATACCCATAAGTTGGGGTATGGCTGAATAAGTTATGGCTTATGAATGTTATTGTTTTATAAGAAAAGATCAGTAAGCTGCTTTCAGAAAGGCCTGCAGAGACTTGCATGAAATGATGCTAAGTGAAGTGTGTAGAACCAAGAGAATATTGTACACAGCAACAAGATTATGTCATGATCAACTATGATGGACTTGTTTTTTTCAAAAATTAGGTGATCCAGACTACTTTCCATTGACTTGTGATGGTGAGAGCCGTTTGCATCCAGAAAATGCATTGTGGAGACTGAATGTGCATCACAGCATAGTATTTTAATCTTTTTTTGCTGATTTTTTTGCTTTTGTTTTCTTTATCATTTTCCTCTTTTTGATATGATTTTTCTTGTGCAGAATGATAAATATGGAAATATATTTAGAACAATTGCACGTTTAACCTATATTGGATTATTTGCTTTTTAGGAGAGGGGGGTTTGGAGGAACACTTGGAACATGAGATTTTGCAAAGTTAAATATTGAAGAGTATCTTCGCATGTATTTTGAAAATAAAAAGTTATAATTGATTTTTTTTGATTAGGTTAAAAAAAAAGAACAATGATTTTCCTGTAGTAAGGATATGATGAGTTTTATTGCAGGGCTGTATTTCCATCACAACTTTTTTTTTTTACTTTGTCTTTGTTTCTGTCTTTTTGTGCTATTTTCAGGAGTGTTACAAAGTATAAAATTTTCTTGGTCTAGTTTTCTTTCTATAAGTATTTGGAATATTTCTTTTTTATTGAATATCCATTTTTTCCATTTATTTTCAAGCTTATGTTAAGAGAATTGGTCCTTTTGGGCTAAGTTCAAAACTCTCCTATACTTCCTGCTCTCTTTCTGACAAAGCTAGGTTATGTGCCCTACCTAAAGGTAGGTGCTTGTGTAGGAATTTATGGTGAGTGAGTCAATTAGGAATTAAATTCTTTATTCTTAATTTATAAAGTTGTTATCTTGATCTAGTTAATAATCTAAGTTCAAAACCAATTGGAATACTACTCCCACAAACTCAGGGAGAACAATGCTCTATACCTCTATTAGTGACTTAGTTTTGGATATAAATCTCAGGGTCCTCTTATCCCAACAATAAATAGTGATCAGAAGTTTAGCTTTCTCCTGATAATAACGTTCCCTATGCTAACAATATTTAAGGGAGAAAATAGATATAATTCTAGCCTGGCATCTCCTGTCTTTGAAGAAGACGAGTGGCTAAGCTTCTGAGCTCTATGTGCTGCTTCTCTTCCTGGCAGGAAACAAAGTTTCCCCTGGAGAATGATGATGGGACAAAGGGCTAGGAATGTCTGTTGAACCCTACTCTCTGATCACATATTGATACTCTATGCCATGTGTAGAGGATAGTCTTAGCCTGAAGACACTTAATGGCACTCTATACTATATGTCGGGCATAACATTAGCCACATTGCCATCGTGGTTTGATAGGATTTGTGAGAGTTCATGATGGCTGATAAAATGTTTAGTTCTCTGTTGTGTTATTCTCATGATGTGTGCCTCTGAATTTTATGTGTGTGCAGTGCCAGTAAGTCTGAGCAGTTTGACCAATGGCAAGCTGGCCACAGGCCTTATCTAGTGAAACATGGATGACAAATTGGCTTGCAGATTCTTCTATTTAGATCATATAGACCATTTATTTAAAGCTCAAAGAAATGTAATGGGACCATCTAATCCAAACACTTCATTTGATCAATGAGGACAATGTAGTCAGTAGAGGTTTCCTGATTTACTTGAAGCTCATGAACGTACTAAGTTGTAGAGACAGGATTTTAGCTTTCATTTCTGATGCCCTGATACCTTTGAGACAGGCATAGATTGGTATAGATCTGATCCCAAGATCCAAGAATCAAAAGAAGTGTTCTAGGATGTTTCCCATAGTATATATATATATATATATATATATATATATATATATATATATATATATATATA
>JAJPUD010026281.1:1154-16678 GCA_023553655.1 Myrmecobius fasciatus
CTACACAAACTATTTGAGAAAATAGGGACAGAAGGTATACTGCCAGAATCCTTCTATGAGACCGATATGGTGCTGATAGCTAAACCAGGTAGGGTGAAAACAGAGAAAGAAAACTATAGACCAATTTCCCTAATGAATATTGATGCAAAAATTTTAAATAAGATATTAGCAATGAGATTACAGAAAGTCATCCCCAGGATAGTATACTATGACCCAGTAGGATTTATACCAGGGATGCAGGGCTGTTTCAATATTAGGAAAACTATCAGCATAATTAATTATATTAATAACCAAACTAACAAAAACCATATGATTATCTCAATAGATGCAGAAAAAGCATTTGATAAAATCCAACACCCTTTCCTATTAAAAACACTAGAGAGTATAGGAATAAATGCACTTTTCCTTAAAATGATCAGTAGCATCTATTTAAAACCATCAGCAAGCATCATATGTAATGGAGACAAACTAAAACCATTCCCCATAAGATCAGGAGTGAAACAAGGCTGCCCACTGTCACCATTACTATTTAATATTGTATTAGAAATGTTAGCTTTAGCAATAAGAGAAGAAAAAGAGATAAAAGGAATCAGAGTAGGTAATGAAGAAACCAAATTATCACTCTTTGCAGATGACATGATGGTATACTTAGAAAACCCTAGAAAGTCAACTAAAAAACTACTAGAAACAATTCACAACTTTAGCAAAGTTGCAGGATTCACAATTAATCCACATAAATCATCAGCATTTTTATATATTACCAACAAAATTCAGCAGCAAGAGATATAAAAAGAAATTCCATTCCAAATAGCAGATGATAGGATAAAATATTTGGGAATCTATCTGCCAAGGAAAAGTCAGGAACTATATGAACTAAACTACAAAACACTTTCCACACAAATAAAATCAGACCTAATCAATTGGAGAAAACATTAAGTGCTCATGGGTAGGCAGAGCGAACATAATAAAAATGACAATACCACCCAAACTAATCTACTTATTTAGTGCCATACCAATCAAACTTCCAAGAAATTATTTTACAGATCTAGAAAAAAATAGTAGCAAAGTTCATTTGGAAAAACAAAAGGTCAAGGATTTCAAGGGGATTAATGAAAAAAAAAGGCAGATGAAGGTGGCCTTGCTGTACCAGATCTAAAACTATATTATAAAGCAGCGGTCATCAAAACCGTTTGGTACTGGCTAAGAAATAGAGCAGTCCATCAGTGGCACAGGATAGGTTATCAGGACAATCTAGGCAATAACCTTAACAATTTAGTGTTTGATAAACCTAAAGACCCCAGTTTTTGGGATAAGTACTCACTATTCGGCAAAAACTGCTGGGAAAATTGGAAACTAGTGTGGAAGAAATTAGGGCTTGACTCATACCTAACACCACATACCAAGATAAGATCTAAATGGGTTCATGATCTGGATATAAAGAGTGATTTTGTAAGCAAGTTAGAGGAACATAATATAGTTTACCTGAGATCTGTGGAGATGGAATAAATTTATGTCCAAAAAAGATCTGGAACTCCTAATTGAACACCAGATGGATAATTTTGATTATATTAAGTTTAAAAGTTTCTGTACAAATAAAACTAATGCAGACAAGATTAGGAGGGAAGCATCAAACTGGGAAATCATCTATACATTTAATGGTTCTGATAAAGGTCTCATTTCTAAAATATATAGAGAATTATCTCATATATATAAGAATTCAAGCCACTCTTCCATAGATAAGTGGTCAAGGGATATGAACAGACAATTTTCAGATGATGAAATGAAAACCATCTGTAGTCATATGAAAAGTTGCTCCAAATCACTATTGATCAGAGAAATGCAAATTAAGACAACCCTGAGGTACCACTACACACCTGTCAGATTGGCTAAAATGACAGGAAAAGATAACGATGAATGTTGGAGGGGATGTGGGAAAACTGGGACACTGATACATTGTTGGTGGAACTCCAACCATTCTGGAGAGCAATTTGGAGCTACGCTCAAAAAGTTATCAAACTGTGCATACCCTTTGACCCAGCAGTGTTTCTACTGGGCCTATATCCCAAAGAGATCTTAGAGGAGGGAAAGGGACCCACATGTGCAAGAATGTTTGTGGCAGCCCTTTTTGTAGTGGCTAGAAACTGGAAACTGAATGAATGCCCATCAGTTGGAGAGTTGCTGAATAAATTATGGTATATGAATGTTATGGAATATTATTGCTCTGTAAGAAACGACCAGCAGGACGATTTCAGAGAGGCCTGGAGAGACTTGCATGAACTGATGCTGAGTGAAACGAGCAGAACCAGGAGATCATTATACATGCCAACAACAATACTATATGACGATCAATTCTGAGGTCCATGGCTCTGCAACAAAGAAATGTCTGAAACCAGTTCCAATTGTTCACTGAAGAAAACCATATACACCCAGAGAGAGGGATATGAAATATGGACCACAATGTAACATTTTCATGACCTCTATTGATGTTTGCTTGCATTGTGTTGCCTTTCTCTGGTTTTCTTTTTTTTTCTTGTAGATGGGATTTTTCTTACACAGCTTGTCAACTATTATTACATTATTAACATGTAGTGGACTTCCTGCCATCTAGGCGAGGGGTGAGGACTGGGGGTAAAAGTTTTAATGGAGAACTTTGTAAAGATCAATGTTGGGGAACTACCCATACACGTTATACAAATAAAAAGCTTTAATAAAAAAATAGAGGTTATGAGGATTCATGACTAATTACTTTGTGCAAAAATATGAAAAAAAATTACATATGAAAGACTGAACAAATTTACCCTTTGTGGTTCCAGAGAAACAAATATATTAGTGAAATTACAGAGATTATATCCTCTTATTGTACAAATTTTTTCTTCTTTCCTTGATCAAAGATAATTATTTGACTTTTGCAATACTAGTATGCTAGAGGGAGTCAGGCAATATGATAGAGTACTGGTTCTAAAAGGGGGAAAATCTGAGTTCAAATTCTATCTCAAACTGTAATGAGTTGGGCAGCTAGGTGGTACAGTGGATAGAGCACCAGCTCTGAAATCAGGAGAATCTGAGTTCAAATATGCTCTCAGACACTTAACACTTCGTATCTGTGTGACCCTGGACAAGTCACTTACTGCCTCAGCAAAAAACAAAACAAACCCCCCCAAAATCTGCTATGAGCCATGAGACCCTGAGTAGGTAATTTTACCTCTTTGTCTTTGTTTTTCCATCTGTAAAATGGATGGGAATAATATTTGAAGTGGTATTAAAGGCACCAGAAGTGATAATATGAAATAGAAATATGAAATAAACTTAGAGGAGCATAGTAGTTAGTGATATAGAATAACCATGATAAGACATCCATCACGGGTAGCAGAGATTTGCTATTTTATTATGTAATAGCACATGAGCCCGAACAACTACCACTAGGCAAGGCAGAGCCATACTGACTAACTTGCTTTTGAGGTGACATGACATTTGTATTTTGGGGAGATAGAGGAATGGGGTGGAGCAGGAAATAGGGAGTAAGGGGAGGAACTAGGAAGTTGTTTAGTACCTCAGAGGAGGTGGGGAAATAAAGGTGGAATCTAGAGAATGTCAAGGTTGTGTAGTGTACATGTTGAGACTGTCTTAAAGACAATCTGGAAAAAACTGAGTTCCCATCAAGGATCTTAATCCCAAGATTAATCAAAACATTCAAGGAAAACTTGAATTCCCATCAAGGTTGATATTAGGAACAGAATGGACTCATTTTAGCAATGCCTAAGGATAGGCTGGTGCAGCTGCTAAACTGGTCCAGTGTTCTCTTCATAATGTCATTCAGCACAATTGCTTTTTAAGGTTTTCAAAGGACTTCACATATATTTTCTCATTTGATCCTACAATGATCCTGTGTATCATTACTCACATTTTATTAGTAAAGAAATTTAGGCTTAGAGAGGTCAAGGGATTTGCCTGTGCTCACACAGTTAATAACATATCTGAGGAAATATTTGACCTCAGGTCTTTCTGACTGCAAATCCAGCACCAATTTCCAGCACCAAATTACCTCATAGCATGACCAGAATTTGAACACAGGTCCTTAGATTGTAAAGCTGGTTTTCTTTCCATGTTGCCATGAAATCAGTTGGCTTGTACTCAAAAAATACTTGCTGAATTGAGCTGAAGAACTTTATGCTGAATTTTAAAACTTTGAATGGTCTTTGGGGGTTCGGGAACAATTTCTTCCATTTCACCTGTTTGTAAGTCTTAGAAGTCCATGCTTGATTAAAAAGAAAAGAAGAAAGAAAGAAAAATGACATTCTGGTATTGTTTGAAAATAGCTTGTGTGTTGCTTACTCACTCCTGTGCTGTTGTTTGCCCTCTGTTGTCTACCTCTTTATTAGTTGGGGAGTTTGCTACCCCCAGGAGATCTTACATTTAAGATATCATGGGGAGAGAAATTCAACAGAGGGCATTTGTCTGCTCTTTGAAATTCCAGCTACAGCATTATAGAGTCAGCCTCATATGAACCAGGGGAATGAGAATTAGAAAATGCTATTTTCTGTGCCAAATCCTGTGAGTATATTGATTTTATCACAGTGTGCCCTTACTCCTGTGGAGTCCAAGAGAAGTTTGTCTGAAGGGATCTTAATCCGTTTTTTATAGAGAGAGGAGTGAGAGTACAAATATGAGGAGGAAGGAAAAGAAAAGAAGGGAGGGAGATTGGGAAAGGATTGAAAGAGCACCTTTTGTTTTATTTTATTAAATGCATTTTTACATCTTCCTCAAAGGAGACTTTGCAAAGGAGATTACTTTTGTTAGAGTTGGGAAATTTGCTCTGAGCTTGTTGGAAGCAAGATGCTCTGAACATCAAAGCAATAATGATGATGATGATGATGATGAATAATTAATACTAAACAATAAAGGCGGAGGAATTTAGGTTTTTGAAAATTCATTGGAGTAACTTTTATTCCAAGTACCAGAACATTCAGAAATTTTTGCTTGAATATAATAAAATTGGAAAACACTACATAGGAGATAGGGAAGACTTAGCAAAAGTATTCAAAAGGATTTTAAAGGATTCAAATTTAGAGTGCAGGGATGGGGGCTATGTCCTAAGGTGCTGACATTTAGAAGGTGCTATTAGTACATAAAATAGTGACTTTAGTGACTAACCAGTAAAGTTAATTGGATAAAATTGTTCTTTGCCCTTAGTTTTCAACCATGACATTAGGTGGGAGATATGACTCACAAGTGAATTGGAATTAAGTGAGGCAGGGCTGTGCAAAATCATCAACCTCAAGTTTCTCTTCTGGATCCAATGACAAGATATAGATTAGGTTGACTGGAGAGGGCTCCAGATGTAGGGGGAGATCTCACCCTTTTTGAGTAAAGATCTTTCTTAGGTTTCAGTTTGTCTGACACATTCAATAATTAAAACAAGGCAAAAATGAGGCAAAGAATGGCTTCTTTTAAATAGCTAAAAAATTAATGTTAGGGGAAGACCCTCTGGGTTTCTGGACAAAATAGAAATAATCACTATCTATGCTTTCTCAGACATCAGAATCCAGTTAACATACAAGTGAAGCTTGGGCTGGGACCCATTATTGGCCAATCAGTGAGAGTCAGAATGATTTGGATAAAATAGAAAGATGCTTGGTACTGAGCTTCTTTCCCTCTCTTCCTCCCCAGTATTGAAATCCAGATAAATCTTGATCTAGCTTCATTCCAATACTCTATCTACCCCTAACATACATAACATTCACAACAGTGACCTGTCAATGTGAAGTTTTTTGTGTCTCCAAACACTGATATAATGATATCCTCAGGACCTGATGATATTTTTCTACTTGTAGCCACATTGGTGCTTCTCTAGGTGCTAAAATTTCTACATATGGCTTTGGAATCCCTGTCACTGTTCTACTTGGTCCCAGAGAGCAGAGAAAGGGATAATAAGTAGAAGTTGCCAAAAAAGGTAACAGATTTCAACTTGATGTAGGTAAATATCCTATGTTATGCTTAAGTGAGATTGCCTGATGAACCAATTTTAGAAGATGCAGTATAGGGATTTTTCCTTCAACATGTTTGTTCTTTTTTTTCTCTGAGACTTTGTGATTCTGTGCAAAACAATATAAGGTTTTTGGATTCCATTTTAGTTTCATTTTTATACACACCAAGCCTATCACATGAAGAAGAAACAAAATCTGTACTCTCAAAGAGCTACAAAACCAATGAGAGAATATTTATTCTATTTGATTCAATGAAGTGCATGTCTCAGTTTGTTTTGGAAATTCCTCCAACACTGATTAGATGGATACTCCTTTGCCATGATGTTGGTACATGGGATCAGAAAAGCTTCCAGGAACTGGAAACAGTGCCCCACCCATCCAGGAAGAGTAAAGAACATTCAGATTGAAAAAGAAAAGATTCAGACATATTTGAAAGTCTGTTATGTAGAAGGGAAATTAGAATTATTCTATTTGGTCCCAAAAAGTAGAACATAAGGCATAAACAAATGGAATTACAGGTAAGTAGGTTTTGTTTGACTTAAGGAAAAACTTCCTCTGGAAAAAAAGTGGCTAGATTGTACCCTAGTAGCTTTTCTCTTAACACTTTCTAAGCTATTTTGTTTTTGTTTATTTTAGTCATGTGTGACTCTTTATGATTTTCTTGGCAAAGATACCAGAGTGGTTTATCATTTACTTCTTCACCTCATTTTTCTGATGAGGAACTGAGGGAAACAGGGATAAGTGACTTGCTCAGGCTCACACAGTTACTAAGGACTGAGACCAGAAACTTCAGTCTTCTTGACTCCAGGACTGGCTCTCTATCCTCTGTGCCACTTAGTTGCCCTTCTAAGCTATAAAGCTTTCAAAAATTTAGGAGCCCCCAAAATCTTAGATGATTCCTCTTTCTCATTTTTCCTGTACATAGAACCATATACTTTTCAGCTTTGTCACCCTCACTTCTTACCTTTTTACTCTCTATCTTGAATCCAAAGCCACTCTTCTTCACAGATACTAGTTGGCTAGTTAGACAATTTTTATTAAGTTCTAACTTTATACGCCAGACAGGATACTCAGTGCTAGAGATACATACGAAGGCAAATATACTGTTCCCATCTGCAAGAAATTCAATTCTAATAAAAGAATCAATATACAAAAATTATATATATGCAGCAAATTTTCTCTGGCCTCACTAGTAGAGACCTGAGTGTCTACCCCTTAGAGTTTAAGTGATCATCTCAGAGGTTTGAGAGTAGTATCTTTTCTAATGAGATTGGTTTAAGTTCCTACAAGTTTTCTTTACTTCGTCATATACCAGTAACTGATTAGTATCTAAGTTCTATTTAACCACGTCTATTACCTTTTTTGATGGCGATATTTACTTTGAAGATATGTGAGAACAGAAATAAAAATAAAAACATTTCCACTAATACCTTGGGGCAACCATCCTCTTTTTATCTCAACTCGGTGTCTGGGAATAATAGGCTTACTCTTAGCACTTTCTGCATAGCATTGGTCATCAAATTCAGATACAGATAAAGTATAAATACTAGATGAGTCTCTATGCTCAGCTGTTGCTGGTTGGGTTTTGAAGCTCATTTCCAAATGTCATTCTTTGTTCCTTGGGGCATTGATGCAGAGCAGGATATAAAATCCAGCATGTATTCAGACTTATGGAAGATTGGTATCCTTACCTTGAAAACTCACAAGTCTGATGCCTCTAGGTTAATCTCTTTCACCTAGAATATAACAGAACAAATAGCAAAAAGGACCTCTTTCATAGAATTATATGATGATCTCAGAGGATAAAAGACTCAAGACCTTTTGTTTTATGATAGTATCAGGATGCCACAAGCAAAAATGATAAACTAAGAGGGAGCAGTCAAAAAGAGAGAAAAGCAAAAGCTGAGTCTCTGCTACAGACTTTGGAAGACTCCTCTCATTCTGGCTATGCAGTCGATCAAAAAGGTTCCTCTTAATCATGTGTTTAATAGACTAGAACTAATTACACAATATTTATGCATGCTTCAATGTTTCTTCTAAGATCTTCCAGTACAAATCATCTCAATTCTCTCAGAAGCAGTCTTTCTCCACTTTTTCAGGTGGGAAAATTATACCAGTTGATGTATGATGGATTCTGTTCAGGTACTAGTCTCCCACTACATATAAAAGATACATACATTTTAAAATGGAAGATAATCTCAGAGGGAAGGCAATAGCTATGGATTCATCCTATTTATCTTATCTGCCTTTTATTCACAATCCTGATGAATACATGGCATTAGAGACTCAAGCCTGTTCTCACTTACCATAGTTACTTGATCACCAATATCAAGACCAGTATCGGGAGAAGGGTTTCCTAAAGTGTAAAGTATGTTGGTTTAGAGGATGAATAGTCATAGAGATAGAGCTGAAAAAAACACTCAATAAACCATCTAGTCCAATCCATTCAGGTAGGGTTTGAACCCATTTCCTCTAACTTCAGAGCTGGAGCCCTTCCTTTATGTCATCCTAATAACCTTGGGAATCTTTATTATTATTTGTAGTATACAATAAACATGCATCCTACACGGGGAAGTTTGTTTTTCCAGTAGAGGGCGCTGTGGCTTGGAGAAGATGCTGCAGGTGTTATATTGTTATGTGCCACTAGGTGTCATTTGAAGTTTGAGTTATACCAGCTCACAGACCCTGCATATGCTTGAGAGAGCCTTGTATATATTCTCCAGTGTTCCATATTCACTTTAAATCTAAGGGAATGGATTCATTCCCTCAAAATAATATCTTATCAAGTGGCTTTAGCTCCCATTCCCAGGTTCCTAGATCTTCCTTTTATTTCTCAATATATCCTCAAAGAATTAATATATTCAGTATTTAGACTCAATAGGAATTTAAAGGAACTTGAAATTAAAAAGGAACAGTACTAAAATCACCATAAACACCTGTGCTAGTATGTGATTTTCTGATGACCAGCCTTTCCTCTGTGTTCTGTTCGCTGCTGTCCCAATAAGAACATAAATACCCAAAGGTCTTTCTATAGATAAATATTTCTAAATACTCATTCCTAGAAGTAAAACTGGGGAGGGGAATAGTGGGAAACTTAGATGATTAGTCTCATCAATCTTTAAAATAAAACAACATTTGTGCAACTCTGCTTCACTTCACACCAGTTCATGTACAAGTCAAGACATCTGTCCTTGATATCTGTGTGTGTGTGTTTGTGTGTGTGTGATAGCCCTCTCAGACCTGCCACACACACACATAAAACACAAACACATAGACATTTTATTTTTAACATGGATTTTCTTGGGTGTATTTGCTAGCACCAGAATTTCTCCATCAAATGATATGGGAATTTTTTGGCCCCTTTATTTAATTCCAAATTGTTCTCTAGAATGTTTAGCCCAACCCACAACTCTAATACTCCTGAATTGATGTACCTGTCTTTCTACAACCTTTCTCCTTCTATTTCATCTTCCACTCACTTCTAGTGGTGATCATCAGCTATATATCATGGTATTGCTTCTATAATTAGGTTTTCTTTAATTCCTGACTGCCTGGGAGGCAAATATAATTGTTTAGTATTGTTCACTGCCTTTGGAGAAATCCTGAGATGTTTGCCTAGCACAGTTTACCTCTTCATGTCTCATTCAGATGTCAGGTAAATGTCTACCAATAAAAAGCCTAAGAATGAGATTCAGAAAGCTATCCAAAGTACCTTTCCTGGACATTTTAAACATTTTCTCAGAGAACAACATTGTAAGATACCCTATATGTCCATTCTAGTTATCAATATTTTCTATATTCTGGCTTTTGTGTTTTCTTCTCTTTTTGGCACCTAAAGATCCAAAACATATAAAAGAAAACAAGATGTGAATGAGATTGCTACACTAAAATTCTATAATTCATTTGAAATTTTGCAAACTTGCAATAACATTTATGTAATTTTATGTGAGCTTACAAGCATACATACTCTTTTAAAAAAAATTTATTTTAAACCAGGAGATCATCATACACAGCAACAACAGTATTACATGATGATCAATTCTTATGGACATGGCTCTCTGCAACAAAGAATTGTCTCAAACCAGTTCCAATTGTTCACTGAAGAAAACCATATACACCCAGAGAGAGGGATATGAAATATGGACCACAACATAACATTTTCATGATCTCTATTGACATTTGCTTGCATTGTGTTGCCTTTCTCTGATTTTCTTTTTTTTTCTTGCAGATAGGATTTTTCTTGCATAACTTCTCAAGCATTTCAACATTATTAACATGTAGTGGACTTCCTGCCATCTAGGAGGGGGGAGGGGACTGGGGGTAAAATTTGTAATGGAAAGCTTTGAAAAGATCAATGCTGGGGAACTACCCATACATATGTTACACAAATAAAAAGCTTTAATAAAAAATTATTTTATTTGCAAAGAATATGTATGGGTAATTCTTCAATATTAACCCTTACATACTTTCTGTTACAAATTTTCCCCCCAACTCCCCACCCCTCCCCTAGATGGCAGGATATCCACTACATGTTAATTATGTTAAAATACTTGACAAATCAAATATATGTATACATATTTCCAAACTTATTGTTGTTCAAGAAAAATCATATCTACAAGAAAGACATATCAGATAAAGGAAAAGCAATGTAAGCAAACATCAATCAAGAGTATGAGAATGTTATGTTGTGGTCCACATTTCACATCCCTCTCTCTGGATGTATATGGCTTTCTTCAGTGAACAATTGGAAGTGGTTTGAAACATTTCATTGTTGAAGAGAGCCATGTCCATCAGAATAGATCGTCATATAGTATTGTTGTTGCCGTGTATAATGATCTCATGGTTCTGCTCATTTCACTCAGAATCAGTTCATGCAAGTCTCTCCAGGCCTCTCTGAAATCATCCTGCTGGTCGTTTCTTACAGAACAATAGTATTCCATAATTCATATACCATAATTTATTCAGCCATTCTCCAATCGTTGGGCATCTATTCAGTTTCCAGTTTCTAGCCCTACAAAAAGGGCTGCCACAAATATTCTTGCACATGTAGGGCCCTTTCCTTCCTTTATGATTTCTTTGGGATATAAACCCAAAAGAAATGATGCTGGGTCAAAGGGTATGCACAGTTTGATAACTTTTTGAGCATAGTTCTAAATTGCTCTCTAGAATGGCTGTATCCGTTCATAGCTCCACCAACAATGTATCAGTGACCCAGCCTTCTCACATCCCCTCCAACATTCATCATTAACTTTTCCTGTCATTTTATCCAATCTGACAGGTGTGAAGTGGTACCTCAGGGTTGTCTTAATTTGCATTTCTCTGATCAATAGTGATTTGGAGCCCCTTTTCATATGACTACATATAGTTTTAATTTCATCCTCTGAAAATTGTCTGTTCATATCCTTTGACCATTTATCGATTGCAGAATGGCCTGAATTTTTATAAATATGAGACAATTCTCTATATATTTTAGAGATGAGACATTTATCAGAACCCTTAAATGTAAAGATGATTTCCCAGTTGATTGCTTCCCTCCTAATCTTGACTGCATTGGTTTTGCTTATACAAAAACTTTTTAATTTAATATAGTCAAAGTTATCTATCTGGTTTTCAATTAAGAGTTCCAGTTCTTCTTTAGACATAAATTTATTCCATCTCCATAGGTCTGAGAGGTAAACTATATTATGTTCCTCTAATTTACTTACAGTATCACTCTTTATATCTAGATCATAAACCCATTTAGATCTTATCTTGGTATGTGGTGTTAGATGTGGGTCAAGCCCTAATTTCTTCCACACTAGTTTCTAATTTTCCCAGCAGTTTTTGCTGAATAGTGAGTACTTATCCTAGAAGCTGGAGTCTTTGGGTTTATCAAAGACTAAATTGCTATAGTTATTGCCTAGTTTGTCTTGTGATTCTATCCTATTCCACTGATCGACTACTCTATTTCTTAGCCAGTACCAAATGGTTTTCATGACCGCTGCTTTATAATATAGTTTTAGATCTGGTACAGCAAGGCCACCTTCATCTGCCTTTTTTTTCATTAATTCTCTTGAAACTCTTGACCTTTTGTTCTTCCAAATGAATTTTGCTACTATTTTTTCTAGATCTGTAAGATAACTTCTTGGGAGTCTGATTGGTATGGCACTAAATAAGTAAATTAGTTTGGGTAGTATTGTCATTTTTATTACATTCACTCGGCCTACCCATGAGCATTTTAAGTTTTTCCAATTGACTAGGTCTGATTTTATTTGTGTGGAGAGTGTTTTGTAGTTTAGTTCATATAGTTCCTGACTTTCCCTTGGCAGATAAATTCCCAAATATTTTATACTATCAACAGTTATTTTGAATGGAATTTCTTTTTGTATCTCTTGCTGTTGAACTTTATTGGCAATATATAAAAATACTGATGATTTATGTGGATTAATTTTGAGCTCTGCAACTTTGCTAAAGTTGTGAATTGTTTCTAGTAGTGTTTTAGTTGAGTCTTTAGGGTTCTCTAAGTATACCATCATGTCATCTGCAAAGAGTGATAATTTGGTTTCCTCATTACCTACTCTAATTCCTTTAATCTCTTTTTCTTATCTTACTGCCAAAGCTAACATTTCTAAGACAATATTAAATAATAATGGTGACAGTGGGCAGCCTTGTTTCACTCCTGATCTTATTGGGAATGGTTCTAGTTTGACTCCATTACATATGATGCTTGCTGAAAGTTTTAAATAGATACTACTAATCATTTTAAGGAAAAGCCCATTCATTCCTATATTCTCCAGTGTTTTTAATAGGAATGGGTGTTGGATTTTATCAAAGGCTTTTTCTGCATCTATTGAGATAATCATATGGTTTTTGTTAATTTGGTTATTAATATAATTGATTGTGCTAATAGTTTTCCTAATGTTGAAGCAGCCCTGCATTCCTGGTATAAATCCTACTTGGTCAAGATGTATTATCCTGGGGATAACTTTCTGTAATCTCTTTGCTAAAATCTTATTTAAAATCTTTGCATCAATATTCATTAGGGAAATGGGTCTATAGTTTTCTTTCTCAGTTTTCTCCCTACCTGGTTTAGCTATCAGCACCATATCTGTGTCATAGAAGGAATTTGGTAGTACGCCTTCTTTCCCTATTTTTTCAAATAGTTTATATAGTATTGGGATTAATTGTTCTTTGAATGTTTGGTAAAATTCACATGTAAATACATCTGGCTCTGGAGATTTTTTCTTAGGGAGTTGATTAATAGCTTGTTCTATTTCTTTTTCTGAAATGGGGCTATTTAAATAATTTATTTACTCTTCTGTTAACCTAGGCAATCTATATTTTTGTAGATATTCTTCCATTTCATTTGCATTATCAAACTTACTGGCATAAAGTTGGGCAAAGAAACTCCTAATTATCACTCTAATTTCCTCTTCATTGGAGGAAAGTTCTCCCTCATCATTTTTGAGACTAACAATTTGATTTTCCTCTTTCCTTTTTCTAATCAAATTAACTAAAGGCTCATCTATTTTGTTGGTTTTTTCATAAAACCAACTCTTAGTTTTATTTATTAATTCAATAGTTTTCTTATTTTCAATTTTATTGATCTCCCCTTTAATTTTCAGAATTTCCAATTTGGTATTTAATTGAGGGTTTTTAATTTGGTCTTTTTCTGGCTTTTTTAATTGTAAGCCCAGTTCATTGATCTTATGTTTCTCTGTTTTATGCAAGTAAGCATCTAGAGATATAAAATTACCCCTTATAACCACTCTAGCCATGTCCCGCAAATTTTGGTATGTTGTCTCATTGTTGTCATTCTACTGGATGAAATTTTCAATTGTGTCTATGATTTGCTCTTTCACCCATTCATTCTTCAGGATTAGATTATTTAATTTCCAATTAGCTTGTGGTCTATTTTCTCCTGGCCTCATATTGCATGTGAGTTTTATTGCATCATGATCTGAGAAGGATGCATTTACTATTTCTGCTTTTCTGCATTTGATTTTGAGGTTTTTATGCCCTAACACATGATAAATTTTCATATAAGTTCCATGAACCCCTGAGAGGAAAGTATACTCCCTTCTATCACCATTCAATTTCCTCCAGAGAGCTATCATACCTAAGTTTTCTAGCCTTTTGTTTACCTCCCTAAATTCTTTCTTATTTATTTTGTGATTTGATTTATCTAATTCTGAGACAGCAAGGTTGAGATCCCCCACTAGTATAGTATTACTATTTCTCCTTGCATCTCTGTTAGTTTCTCCTCTAAGAATTTGGATGCTATACCACTTGGTGCATATATTTTTAGTATTGATACCTCTTCATTGTCTATGGTACCATTTAGTAAAATATAGTTTCCTTCCTTATCTCTTTAAATTAGATCTATTTTTGTTTTTACTTGACCCGAGATAAGGATTGCTACCCCTGCCTTTCTTTGTCCACCTGAAGCATAGAAGATCCTGCTCCAGCCCTTTACCTTCACTCTGTATGTATCTCTATGTTTTAGATGTGTTTCTTGTAAACAACATATTGTAGGATTCTGGCTTTTAATCCAGTCTGCTACCCGCTTCCATTTTATGGCAGAGTTCATCCCATTCACATTCACAGTTAAAATAACTATATCTGTATTCCCTGCCATCTTATTTACCCAGAGTTATGATTTTCTCTTCCCTTTCCCCTCTCTCCCTTCCCCCCTTCCCAGTACTTTGTTTTTGATGACCACCTCCCACCAACAGTCCTTCCCCCTTTAGAACCCCTTCCTCCCCTTTATACCTTTCCCCTAATCCTTCTATTAGTCTATCCCTTTCCTTTCCTCCTTTCCCCCCACCTTCCCACAAGGAGTGTCAGGCCTTTCTTTGAAGCCAAATGTGTCTGATATACTCTCTTAGAGTCCAATCTAATGAGAGTAAGGTTTACACAATACTCATCACCCTCCCTTCTTTCCCTCAATTATATTAGATTTTCTATGTTTCTTTATGAGATTTTGCCTTATTTTACCTCCTTTATTTTTACTTTATTTTGCCTCCTTCCCTCTCCCTTTTTCTTTTTCAGTATGGTATCCCTTCCACTTCTAATTTCTTTTCCATTATTATCAAAGAAAAATCAAATTATACCACCATTCTTTAAGGATACCTATAGTAGAAATATAGTTTTCAAGAGTTCTTTCCTGTTTACCTTTTTATGCTTCTCTTGAGTTCTCTATTTGGAGGTCAAATTTTTTGTTCAGATCTGGTCTTTTCATTAGAAATAGGTGAAATTCTCCTGTATCATTGAATGACCATCTTCTTCCCTGGAAGATAATGCTCATTCTAGCTGGATAACTTATTCTTGGCTGTAATCCAAGTTCTTTTGCCTTTCAGAATATCTGATTCCAGGCCCTTCGATCCTTTAATGTGGAAGCTGACAGATCTCGTGTAATTTTAATGACAGTTCCTCGATATTTGAACTGTTTCTTTCTAGCTGCTTGCAATATCATTTCCTTGGTGTGATAGTCCTGAAATTTGGCCACAATATGCCTTGGGGCTTTAATTTTGGGGTCTCTTTCAGGAGGTGATTGGTGAA
>JAJPUD010026282.1:390-16678 GCA_023553655.1 Myrmecobius fasciatus
TGAGACTAACAATTGGATTTTCCTCTTTCCTTTTTCTTATCAAATTAACTAAAAGCTTATCTCTTTTATTAGATTTTCATAGAACCAACTCTTAGTTTTATTTATAAACTCAATAGTTTTCTTATTTTCAATTTTATTAATTTCTCCTTTTACTTTTAGAATTTCTAATTTGGTATTTAATTGAGGGTTTTTAATTTGTTCTTTTTCTAGTTTGTTTAATAATAAGACCAATTTGTTCATCTTTTCTTTCTCTATTTTATGCAAGTAAGCATCTAGAGATATAAAATTGCCCCTTATAACCGCTTTGGTCGTATCCCACAAATTTTGGTATGTTGTCTCCTTATTGTCATTCTCCTGGATGAAATTATTGATTGTGTCTATGATTTGCTCTTTCACCCATTCATTCTTCAGGATTAGATTATTTAATATTCAATTACCTTTTGGTTTATTTTCTCCTGGCCTTATATTGCATGTGATTTTTCTTGCATCATGATCTGAAAAGGATGCATTTACTATTTCTTCCTTTCTGCATTTGATTTTGAGGTTTTTATGCCCTGACACAGGGTCAAATTTGTATATGTTCCATGAACTGCTGAGAAAAAAGTAAACTCCCTACTGTCTCCATTCAACTTTCTCCATAGATCTATCATACCTAACTTTTCTAACAATTGGTTTATCTCCCTAGTTTCTTTCTTGTTTATTTTGTGGTTTGATTTATCTAATTCTGAGAGAGCAATGTTGAGATCCCCCACCAGTATCGTTTGGCTATTTGTTCTTGCATCTCTCTTAATTTCTCCCCTAGGTATTTGTGTGCTATTGCACTTGGTGCATATATATTTAGTATACATATTGCTACATTATCTATGGTACCCTTTAATAAAATATAGTTTCCTTCCTTATCTCTTTTGATTAGATCTATCTTGGCTTTTACTTGATCTGAGATAAGGATTGCTACCCCTTGTTTTTTTGTTCACCTGAAGCATAATATTTTCTGCTCCAGCCGTTTACCTTCATCCTATATGTGTCACTATGTTTTAAATGTGTTTATTGTAGACAACCTATTGTGGGATTCTGGTTTTTAATCCAGTCTGATATCCGTTTCCACTTTATGGGAGAGTTCAACCAATTCACATTCACAGTTAGAATAACTAATTCTTTATTTCCTGCCATCTTATTTACCCAAGTTATGTTTTCCCCTTTCCTTTCCTCTTTCTCCCTTTCCCCCTCCTCAGTACTTTGCTTTTGATGACCCCCTCCCCCAAACAATACTCCACCCTTTAGATCCCCTACCCTGTTTTTACTCCTTTCCTCTGATTCTTCTATTTTCCCTTCTATTAGTTTGTCCCTTACTTTTCCTCTTTTCCCTCCCACTTCCCTTTAGTAACAGACAAGTTTCTATGTGAAATCAAATGTCTGATATACACTTTTAGAGCCCAACCTGATGAGAGTAAGATTTATACAATGCTCATCTCCGTCCCCTCTTTCTCTCAATTATATTAGGTTTTCTTTGCCTCTTCAAGAGATTTTACCTTGTTTTTACCTCCATTTTTTAGATCTTATTTTACCACTTTTTCCCTCTTTTCCCCAGTATGACAACCTTTTCCCCTCCAGTTCTCTTTTTCATATTATCAAAGTAATATCTAGTTAATTATACCCGCAAACTTTAAGTATCCCCCTAGTAAAGATAAAATCCTCAAGACTCCTTTCCTTTTTACCTTTTCATGCATCTCTTGAGTTCTGTGTTTGGGTGTCGAATTTTTTGTTCAGATCCGGTCTTTTCATTAGAAATAGTTGAAATCCACCTATATCATTGAATGACCATCTTCTTCCCTGAAGGATAATGCTCATTCTAGGTGGATAGGTTATTCTTTGTTGTAATCCAAGTTCCTTTGCCCTTCGGAATATCTGGTTCCAGGCCCTTTGATCCTTCAGTGGGGAGGCTGACAGATCCTGTGTGAATCTAATTATTGATCCTCGGTATTTGAATTGTTTCTTTCTGGCTGCTAGCAGAATCTGTTCCTTGGTGCTATAGTCCTGAAATTTAGCCACGATATTCCTTGGGGTCTTAATTTTGGGGTCTCTTTCAGGAGGTGATCGGTGAATTCTTTCAATGGTGATTTTGCCCTTTGATTCTACAATCTCAGGGCAGTTTTCTTTCAGGATTTCCTGGAAGATAGTTTTTAGATTCTTTTTTTCATCATGGCTTTCAGGAAGTCCTATAATCCTTAGATTGTCTCTCCTAGATCTATTTTCCAAGTCAGTTGTTTTTCCTAGGAGATATTTCATATTTTCTTCCAATTTTTCATTTTTTTGTTTTCGTTTGACTGATTTTTCAAGTCTTAGTGAGTCATTCACTTGCATTTGTTCAATTCTTATTTTTAAAGTGTTGTTTTCTTCAGTTACCTTTTTAAGCTCCTTTTCTAACTGGTCAATTTGTTCATTGCACTCTTTTTCCACTTCACTAATTTTATTTTTCAATAAATTGGTGTCTTTTTCATATCTCTTTTGCAGGGCATCATATCCTTCTTGCAAGATATTGTATCCTTCTTGCACTGATTTCAGTTTATTTTCCCATTTATCCTCCTGCTCTCTTTTGAGGTTCTTTATGCAATCTTCCAGAAAGGCCTTTTGAAAAGGGGACCAGTGATGGTCCTTGCTGATTTTCTCTGCATTTTTGTCTAAAGGAACCTCTGGATCTGGGGTGATCATCTCTTCTTTCTCTTTATAAAAGCTGTCTATGGTGAGAGCTCTCTTTTGCTTCTTCATTTTTTTTAAGACAGGGTGAGTATCTCTTTAAGGTAGGGGAAAAAAAACGGCAGCTGAAAAAGCTTTGCCCTGGGTCACCTCAGTGAGTTGACTTAAGGTGCTGGGCCGGTGAGGGCTAGGCCTAAGTCTGAATTACTCCTTAAACAAGGCAAGTCTGCCAGAACACCTGCCCCCAATCAGGGCAGAGTGTCCCAACTGCCTCAGATAAACTCCAGGTGTTTAGAATTTGGAGTTTGGAGTTTGGAATTTCTGCCAGGATGAGCTGAGCTGAGTCCCACCCTCACTTCCGGCCTACACAGAAGTCGTCTATTTATCTCTCTGTCTGAGTCCGACTAACCTGATATGAAGTTATCCAGAGAGTAGTGTCCAAATATTTCTGAATTCGTTGACTTGAAGATCAGTTCAGAGGCTTATTTTATTGTTGATTTGAGAGAAGATCGGAGGAGAGGCAGAAAGTCATCTTTTCACTCCACCATCTTGGCTCCACCCCCCCTTATGATCATTTTTTTTTAAAAAAAAGAGAAAATTTAAGTGACTTTATGCCCCCAGAAGAGGGAGAAAAGATATATTTTACATATCATTTACTCTAATGTCTTACTGTTTTAACACTGCTTACAAAAATACGTACGCTTCTCTTATTTTTTTTAATGTCACTTGATCTTACCAACCCTATGAACTGTCATCCTTTATCTTTCCTCCTCTTCATAGCTAAGAATTCTATGAAAATCTTCTACCATGAGTAACTTTTTTTCCTTTCTTGTCATTCTCTTCTTACTTCTATGATGCATCTTTTTCCTGATTTTCTTATTTAACTAAAATACTCTTTGCAACATTAACTATAGTCATTTCCAAAATATAATACCTTTTTATCATCTTTGTCTTTCTGATATTTTTCAGACTTTGACACTATTAATCACACTTTTCTCCTCAACATTTTCTTTCTTCTAGTTTTATTATTTTTTGTGACAGCATTCTCTTCTAATTCTCCTACATGGCTGGTCGCTCTCAGTCCTTTTTTTTTATATTTATTCAGTTTATGCATGCTAATAGCAAAACTTTGTACTGCACCTTCTTTTCTTGTCTCTTCCCTCTATGTCATCTTATTAGCTTCCATGAATTAAATTATCAGTTGTGTACAGGTGATTCTGAGATGTTTTTGTTCAATCTATCCATAGTTCTATCCAGATCTCTAAGCTCACTTTTCTATCTGTTTTCTTATAGATATTTCAAGTTAAAGATTCATTATATTTTTCCTAAAACCAACTTCTCTTCTTAATTTTTCAATTACATTCAAAAGGAGTGTCATCTTGGCAGTGACACAGGCTTTACATCTAGGTGACAACCTCAACTTCTTACTCTCTTTCACCTCTTCCCCATCCAGCAATTGGCAGGTTCTGTAGTATCTGCCCTAGGGACAATAGGTAGTATTCTAAGTTGAGTCAAATCATCACCATAATCTCAATCATCATCTTCCTTCAGACTTTGGAATGCCAATACTTCAAGCTTGGTTTCTGTAGCCATCATGCAGGGAGGAAACACTTGGGAACACTTTTACAATTAAAACTTTGGTATTTTTAAAGGGTTCATCATCAGTAACCAATACATATTGTCAATGAAAATGAAATTACAAAAGATACACCAAAACTTACTTAGCTATTATGTTCTAAAAAGCATGAAAAGTTTACATTTGATTTGCAGCTGAAAACTTCCTTATGAAATATATCCCCCATTGGAATGTGAATTCCTTAAGAATAGAGTTTAATTTGTTATTTTTTTCTCTTTCAAGAATTTTGCCCAATTCGTTGCACAAAGTAAGTGCTTATTTAATACTTCATTCTTCAGCATTTCTTTCAAACATGTCCCTTATGTATATGGGCTCCTCTCATTCTTTCTTCTTATTTTTCCATTATATTGGTGCAGACCCTCATTACTTCATGCTCAGAGGTTTATAATAAAATTCTGATTCTTCTGTTTGTAGTCTGACTTATACCAATCTATCCATCCCTCACTATTATACTCCTCTTACTACATGCCAAAACTCATGTGCCAGTCATAAAAATAAAATAATTTGGGGTGAAACCAAGATGGTGCAGTGAAGCCAGGAAGCTGCTCAACCACTTCAAGTTTGCCTCAAAATGACATGAAATCAAGCCTCTGAACAGACTCTGATGGAATGAAATCATTCTCCAGCTCAGTATAGATTGGAAAAACTGCAAAAAATGTCAGTCTCACTGGGTTCAAAAGGGCATTCAAGCAAGCTCAGATAGACTCTGGAAAGCAGTGAGAGGGTCTTATCCCCAGCAAATCATCAATTAAGACCCTCAATCCTGGCTCAACAGAGTGGTAAATCAGAGGGGGGGGGCAGTTTCCAGTCTCTGTTGACAAGGCAAATTCTGGAAAACCAGGTTGTTTCTTGAAAAGAGCAGGCAAACTACATCCTGCAGAGGCAAAGGGCACCTGTATTCAAAGGCAAGGCTCAGAGCTACACTGGGAGCTTGGGACAATGACGCCTTTACTCCAGGAGCAGAGCTCAAACATAAAAGCAAAAAAAAAAAAAAAAAGAGTAAATATCAAAAGAAAAGGAAAGAAAGTGAGCAAGAAACAGAAAAGAACCTTCACCATAGAAAGCTACTATGGTGACAGAGCAGACTAAACCACAAACTCATTGACAAACTTTGCACATAAAAAATCTCAAAGAGTAATATGAATTTGTCTCAAGCACAAAGCAGTTTCTTGGAAGTGCTCATAAAAGACTTTAAAAGGCAAATAAGAAAGGTAAAAGGAAAAATGAGAAAGGGATTAGAGGTATGCATGAGAGTTAAAAGTATGGAAAAGGAAGGAAAAAGTTGTTTGAAGAAAACAACATCTTAAAATAGAACCAATTGGAAAAAAGAGATACAAAGATAACTGAAGAAAATCGCGTATTAAAAACTAGAACAGAGCAAATGGAAGCTAATGACTCTGTGAGACAGCAAGAATCAGTCAAAAAGTTTTAAAAAATGAAATAAAAGGAAGAAAATGTGAAAAACCTCACTGGAAAACAACCAACCTAGAAAATATATCCAGAAGAGACAATTTTAAAAATCATTTGCCTACCTGAAGATCATAACTGAAAAAGAACCTGGATAGCAATTCTTCAAGAGATCATTAAGGAAAACTGATATTCTAGAAATACAGGGAAATTCTCATTGAAAGAATTCATCAATCACCTTCAGTAAGAGATCCCACAAGGAAAATCCCAAGGAATATTGATGTAAAATTCCAAAACTCCTACTTCAAGTAAAATTTCCTGCAAACAAGTAGACAAAAATGATTTAAATATCAAGGAACAACAATCAGGATTACCCAGGATCTGGAAACTTCTATAATAAAGTTCATTGGGCCTAGAAACCATATTCCAGTAGGCAAAGGATCTAGGGTTTCAACAAGAATTAACTATCCAGTGAGACTCAGCATCATCTTTCAGGGAAGGTGATGGAGTTTCACTGAAGCAAGAGACTTTTAATCATTTCTATTGAAAAACCAAAAACTAAACAGGAAATTTAATCTACAAACACAGAACTCAAGAGAAGCATAGAAAGGTAAACAGGAAACTATGTTTTTTAAAGTTTAAATTGTTTACATTACTAGATTGAAATTATAACTATAACTCTTGAGAATTGCATCTGTCACTAGGGCAGATAGAAAGGAGCCTCACATAAACAGAGGATGTGGTTCTGAATGGACTCTGATGTGATGACATCAATGAAAAAGACATTAATAGATTAAAAAAAATGGTCTGCAGTTAAAAAAGAGATGAGGGGAGATATAATGGAACAATTAGATCACACTCAAAGGCACAAAACATATATTTCAATCTAGGGGAAAAGGGAGAGGAATAAAGATTGTCTGAAGTTTGATGTCTTCAGTTTTGATTCTAAGAGGGAATAACTCCATCATTCAGTTGGATATAGAAATTTATTTAATACTATAAAGATATGAGGAGAAAAAAAGAAAGAAAAGGGAGGGGCAGGATAAAAGGGAAAGCAGAAACCAAAAGGCAACAAGGTAAGAAAGGGGGGAAGAGGTGAAATAAATTAAGGTGCATGGGGTAAGTAAAAAAAAAAATACTAGTAAGAGGAAGGAAAGGGATGATAAGAGATAAAGTAGTGGGTGTTGTCTTTAAATAAACATGAATAAGGACAGGGTTGAAAGATAGAACAAAAGTATATACAGGGAAGAAATGGTATAGATGGAATCCTAGGTGTGAATGTGAATGAGCATATTTTCCCCCCATAAAACTGAAGCAAATACCAGAGTGGATTAAAAAACAAAATCCTATAATATGTTGTTTACAATAAATACATTTGACATAGAGAGAGACACATACAGAGTAAAGAAAAAAGGCTGGGAAGAATTTATTATGCTCCACATAAAGGAAAAACAGCAGGGGTAGCAATTCTGATCTCAGATAAAACAAAAGTAAAAATTAACCTCTTTAAGAGAGATAT
Organism: Myrmecobius fasciatus; assembly: GCA_023553655.1. Classification (NCBI taxonomy): domain Eukaryota; kingdom Metazoa; phylum Chordata; class Mammalia; order Dasyuromorphia; family Myrmecobiidae; genus Myrmecobius; species Myrmecobius fasciatus. Next base: position 7,647 of record JAJPUD010026282.1, read on the forward strand.
GGAAGGAAAGTACATCTTAGTAATTGGTACCATAAACAATGAAATAGTAAGGATAGTAAATATATACACATCAAGTGATAGAGCCTACAAATTCCTAGAGAATATACTAAGCCAATTACAGGAAGAAACAGACAGCAAAACTATTCTATTGAGGAACCTCAATCTTCCCCTTTTAGAATCAGACAAATCCAACCACAAAATAAACAATAAATAAACTAGGGAGATTAATTCAATCCTAGAATGCTGAGGCATGATAGAATTCTGGAGAAAATTGAATATGAACAAAAAGGAACAGACATTTTACTTGGCAGTAATGCCTCTTACGCAAAAATTAACCAAGTATCAGGGCAAAACCCCCTAACAATCAAATTCAGAAATGCAGAATTAGTAAATGCTTCCTTTTCAGACCAAGATGCAATAAAAGTTATTTTAATAAAGTGACAGGGAAAGCTTGACTAAAAACCAATTGGCAATTAACTAATCTAATTCTAAAATATGAGTGGGTCAAATAGCAAATCATAGAAACAATCCATCATTTCATGCAGGAGAATGACAATGTCATTGGCTTTGCTCACTTTATTCAGCAACAATTCATGTTAGTCTTTGTAGGTTTTTTTCTTAAAACCTCCTCTTTATTTCTTATACAAAAATAATATTCCAATACATTCATGTACCATAACTGATTCAGTTGGACATCCACTAGATTTGCAATTCTTTGCCACCAGAAAAAGAGCTGGTACAAACATTTTTTTACATCTGGGTCCTTTCATCTCTTTTATGATCTTTTATGGATACAGATTCAGTAGTGGTACTCCTGGGTAAAAGGTTACACACAGTTTGACAATCCTTTTGGCCTAGCTGCAAATTACTTTTTAGAATAGTTGTATCATTTCAGAACTTCACTAATAATGCATTAGTGTCCTAGTTTTCCACATCTCCTCCAACATTTATCATTATCTTTTAAGTTGGAGATGATAACTCAGATGTTTAATTTGCATTTTTAATTAATAGTTATTTAGAGTATTGTTTTCATATAACTATAGATAGCTTTAATTACATCATTTAAAATTTGTTGATATCCTTTGACTATTTCTCAATTGGGTGATGACTTGTATTCTTATAAATTTAACTTAATTGTCTATTTAGAAATGAAGATTTTTATCTGAAACACTGACTGTAAAAATTGTTTCTCAACTTTCTGGTTCCCTTCTCATTTTGGCTGCATTGGTTTTATTTGTGCAAAATCTTTTTTAATTTAATGTAATAAAAATTATTCATTTTATGTTCTCTAATTCTTATTTGGCCATAAATTCCTCCCTCCCTTCTTCAAATATCTAACAGTAAACTATCTCTTCTTCATCATATTTGCTTAAAATGTCATCTTTTATGTCTTAATCATGAATCCATATGAAACTCATATTGGTACAAGATATGAGACTCATTAGATTTATTGACAGGACAAAAGTTTGGGACCAAATAAGGGACAGAGAAAATAACAGAAGAGAAAATGAATAATTATAATTACATGAAATTTAAAAAATACTTTTACACACACAAAACTAATGAGGTTAAGATCAAAGGGGGAGGAATTGATTAGAGGGAAAACACAATAAAACTTCCCTACAAAATATAACAGATATTTATACGAGTTAAAATTTGGTGAAAGGTTTAAATATATGTCATAGCAGACTCACAACAATCCTTTGAAAGGGGTATTACATGGGGTATTTTCTTCTTTATCTGGATGAAAAAACTGAGGTGCAGAGATGCTGTAAATTATCATGACTACAAAGATGTAATGTGAACTCAGGTTTTCCTCAGTCCCAGTTAATACTTTCATACTAGAGGTGTATAAGTGAAAGCAGAAAAAAACACTGAAGAAATTGTTATAGAGTCTAATTGTCTTTCAGTAATTTGATGGTACTTCGGATTACTTCCAGAGCATCTAAGATAACCTCTATGACATGACGACTTTTCATATACTTAGGAAGAGTTATCGTGTCTCCCCTTTCTCTTCCAGCTAAGTAAGTCTAGTTTTTTCAGGTTTCTCATATGATAATGTTTTTAATTCCCTTCCTTTCCAATTAGAGAATACATCTAGTTCTCTCTGGATACATTCTAATCTGTCATTTTCCCTTTAAATATAAAACTGTCTAAACTGAAGGTAGTATTTAACATAATTATCAACATATCTCCCTTGATCTGGATATGATTCTATTTATGAATATTGACTGCATGAGCTTTTTAGCAGCTGTGTTATACATTTGTCTAGCATTTTTTTCATAAAATTTCTGCACACATGAAGTTCCTATCCTATTCATGTGTGAGTGATTTATTTTTAACCTCAATTCAACTTATTATCTTTATAACACTTTATCTTGATACTTTTGTTCTTGTCTTTTAACTGTCAGGATTATTTGAAGTCTTGATTGTATAATCCAATTGATTCCTCACATTGTAAGGTTTTGGATTACATGGATGTTGAGAACTGTTTATTTTATGTATTCGTGTAATTAAAGCACAAAAAAAGTTTTCTTATAATTCAGGATAAAGGACAGAACTCTAACAGTTACAAGGAACCTCCATACATGTTATAATTTCTAATAAGTTATAAACTTTTGATAAAGATTTCAAAAAGATGAAAATTCACCCAATATAAGTATACTATACTCTGCACTTGTATCTTGTGTTCTCAATATCATGTGTGACTTTTGTCCAATGCCTTGCTGAAATCCAGAAATACTACTAATACCATTATCTCAGTGAAATAATCCAATAAATAAAACAAGAAAAATCTCTAGAAGCCCTATTAAAGAATTTAATTTTGCAGAATTTATTAGTGAATCTACTATATTTTCATAATATTTGTTAGTAATGTAGATATTTAGTAACACTAAAAAGAATACTAGATTTGGAAATGGGCAATATGCATGCAATTTAAAATCTGCAACCATTCTATAATTCTGAAATTGCCTTTCTACTGATTTTTGCTAATCTAATTTGCAGCCATCATTTCAAGGTCTAGGTATATGAGATGAATAAGTTAATTAAACTCTTTGAACTTTGCCTTCCTTCTCTATAAGACTGGGATAATAATAATTTCACTGCCCACATATCAGTTTCACAATGGTGGAAGCACTTTATGAACTACAGAAAATGATTTATTAATGTGACCCATTGTTTTTCATGTCCTATAGACTTTGTAGGAAGAGCATCTTTTTTTCACTGTGAAACTTGATTGAAAGTGAAACCTCTGACATTAGCCAAGGTGAATTAGAATATAAGGTAAACCAATGTCATCATCATGTTCAAATAGATTCTGCAGTTAAATGGAATTGGTAAATGTGTGCCCAGTGATGTTCAACATAGAGATAAAAAATCCAATGTCACCTGAATGCTTCTAAATATCCAAATGTTTAAACTTCACATGACAAAAAAGAAAATTTTAATTATTTTTATTCATTGTATTGGTAATATTTAATTACAAATTCTATAAAGGGATCACATTTTAATCTGATAATATTAAGTTGGGCATATAATATCAACATGAAATTTTCCCTTAAAACAAGGCTTATTGTTGAAGACAAATTATTTCCTATTTTCATATTTTGGAAAAAATAATTTCTTCTGACCTACACACCAAAGTAACTCAAATTCAGGGAGTTAAAATTGCTTTCATCAAATATATGTTTCTTTGTAATATCCCCTTTTCTGTTAATAATACAATAATCTTTCTTTGACCTAGGTTTGAAACTTGTCAGTCATACCTTCATCACCCTCACCCTACAGGTAAAACCTTTTAATGACTGCATAAAAATCCATACTATTAGTCACAGTTTTTCATAATCTAGCATTATATCATTTGTTCTGAATTTTCTCACATAACAATATTATTACAGAAGATTCATGTAGAACAGAGGTATTTTAATCCAGAGAATTCAAATAGCAATCCTTCTAAAATATCCTCAAAAAGTATTTATCAGTATTTTCCTAGAATAAATCTTCAAAGTAAAAATTAATCACCTCCCAAAACATTCCATTGCACTTTTTTATATAACTCAAAATGTAAAGAAGTATTACCAAATCAGACCAAAAAATACTTTTTTACATCTTGTATCAATTGATTGTAATTGATAGAAAACAGCAGAAGAAATTGTCTAATTACAAATAAAGATAAGTGGAAAGATAAATATATACACATATGTATATTCTAAATGCACTATGTAACTACATATTCATATGTAAATATACAAAATTTTCTTAATCTTATCAAATATGACTATTCCTTGTTATATAATAAATAGCTGAATGATATGAATATATATTTCTATCAGAAAGAAAAACAAGCTAACAGCAGATATAAGGAAGATTTTTCAAATAACATCATTAGGTGAATAAAAATTTAGGTAATTGAGATATGAATTTTGATCATATTGGAAAGATGAAAAAAAGAAAAATTGCTATTTTTGGAGGGGATGTCAGAAAATGAGCACATTTAGAGTGTTGCTGGAACTATGAATTGGTAGAGACAATTTGGAAAGCAATGTGGAACTATATGTAAGATTGCATTACTTTTTTTTTTAAGTGAGACAATATTATCTTCATTTTTTTTCAGTCCCACTCTATGATCTTTTAGTAGCCAGTTATAACAGCAGAGAGAGACAGACAGAGGGAGAGACAAAGACAGACAGAGAAAGACTAAGACAGAGACACAGAGACAGAGACAGAGAGAGACAGAGACACAGAGACAGAGACAGAGACAGAGAGATGTAGGAAGAAACAAAGGACAATTGTGGTCCTTTGTGATAAAATGAGATGATATACTTTGTGATAGCTGTATTCTTTGTTAGTTAACACTGACAGTTCTTGTTCTTACAAAGAGAGCAACTATGAATATTTTGGTATATATAGGTCTTCCTCCCCCGCTTTGCCTTTCTTGTATATTCATATTCATATCTGAGTCAAAAGACATGAACACTAAGATACTTTACTTGAGGAATTCCAATTTGATATTCAGAATTATTAATAATAATTGTAATAAGAAAAATGTCATTTTGTGGAATTTCAAGTGCTGTTTTTTAAAGTACAAAACAATTTACAAATATCTCATTTTATCATGAGAACAACACTGGTAGATGTGTTCTGTTATTATCCCTATTATAAAGAAGAAAATGCTGAAACAGATGGACTTTTAGTAAGATAGACAACTACCATTGAATTCAGGTGTTTCTGAGTTTAGTACCTGCTCTCTATTCATTGGGCCACCTTTTAACAACTATACCAGTAGCAAAGCATCCTGTTTTATATTGGATATAGCCTCTGACATATTTACTCTTCTATTCATGTTTTTATTATTTTTTATTCATTCATTCATTTATTTGTTTGTTTTGTTTTGGTAGATCACTTTTGTTAATTGGGAGGGTAAAAATAAACATTCAAAGTTATTTTAATTTTATCTTATTAGTGATTTGGAGTGCATCTTCAGACACAATATGTAATTTTTCAGAAAACTGTGGCATAACAACTTCCTTATTAGGAAATGAGTGCTATTTCATTTATGTATGAATTAATCTATCTTGTATTTTAGATTTTTATCAGTTATCACCAATAAATATCTTTTTGCAAAGTTAGAGTTTTCATACTATATTTTATTCATCTAACTACTACAAAAGCTTTAAGTCTATGTAATTAAATCTTGTTTTTATGATTTCTTTTATCTTATTTTTTGTCAAGAAGTCACCTCATACTTTGACCCAAAAGTGTTTCTGCTGGGCCTATATCCAAAAGAGATTTTAAAGGAGGGAAAGGGACCCACATGTGCAAAAATGTTTGTGGCAGCCCTTTTTGTAGTGGCAAGAAACTGGAAATTGAAAGGATGACCATCAATTGGAGAATGTCTGAATAAATTATGTTTTATGAATGTTATAGAATATTATTGTTCTGTAAGAAACGACCAACAGGAGGATTTCAGAAAGGACTGGAGAGACTTGCATGAACTGATGCTGAGTGAAATGAGCAGAACCAGGAGATCATTATACACAGCAACAAGTCTGTACGATGATCAATTTTGATGGACATGGTTCTCTTCAACAATGATGTGATTCAAATCAGTTGTTCAGAGATGAAGATAGTCATATACATCCAGAGAGAGGCCTGTGGGAAGTGAGTGTGAACCACAACACAGCATTTTAACGCTTTCTGTGAATATTTCCATGCATTTTGTTTTCCTTCTTAGGTTGTTTTTTTCTTCTTCTCTTTCTAGATCTGATGTTTCTTGTGCAGTAAGATAACTGAATAGATATGTATACATGTATTGTATTTGTCATATAATTTATCCTATTTAGCATGTATTAGATTGCCTGTCATCTAGGGCTGGGGAGTTGGGGGAAGGAGGGGAAAAGCTTGGGAAAAAAAGTTTTTGCAAAAGTCAATGTTGAAAAATCACTCATATGTTTTGTAAATAAAAACCTTTATATATATAAAAAAGAAGTAACCTCATAGATAAAGATGTGAAAAGGACCTATTAATGACTTTTTTTTCTTTTCTTTATTAAAGCTTTTTATTTGCAAAACATATTTATGGGTAATTCTTCAACACTTACCCTTACAAAGCTTTGTAAGGGTTATAAAATTTTCCCTCTTAGTCCCCACACCTCCCCTAAATGGCGGGAAATCCACTACATGTTAATTATGTTAAAATACTTGACAAATCGAACATATATATATACACACACATATATACACAAACATATATATTTCCACACTTATCTTGTGCAAGAAAAATTGTATCTACCAGAAAAAAAAAAATCTGAGAAAGGAAACACACTGCAAGCAAACATCGATAGAGAGCATGAAAATGTTATGCTGTGGTCGACATTTCATATCTCTCTCTCTGGGTGTATATGACTTTCTTCACTGAAAAATTGGAACTGGTTTGAAACTTTTCATTGTGGAAGAGAGCCATGTCCATTAGAATTGATCATCATATAGTCTTGTTGTTGCCATGAATAATGATCTCCTAGTTCTGCTCATTTCGCTCAGCATCAGTTCCTGCAAGTCTCTCCAGGCCTCTCTAAAATCATCCTGCTGGTCGTTTCTTATAGATCAATAATATTCCAAAACATTCATATACCATAATTTATTCAGCCACTCTCCAATTGATGGGCATCCATTCAGTTTCCAGTTTCTAGCCACTACAAAAAGGGCTGCCACAAGCATTCTTGCGCATGTGGGCCCTTTCCTTCCTTTAAGATCTCTTTGGGATATAACCCTAATAGAAACACTGCTGGGTCAAAGGGTATGCACACTTTGATAACTTTTTGAGCATAGTTCCAAATTGCTCTCCAGAATGGTTGAATATGTTCACAGTTCCACCAACAATGTATGTGTCCCAGTTTTCCCACATCCCCTCCAACATTCGTCATTATCTTTTCCTGTCAAATTAGACAATCTGACAAGTGTGTATTGGTGCCTCAGATTTGTCTTAATTTGCATTTCTCTGACCAATAGTGATTTGGAGCACCTTTTCATATGACTAGAAATAGTTTTAATTTCATCATCTGAAAATTGTCTGTTAATATCCTTTGAATATTTATCATTGGAGACTGGGTTGAATTCTTTTTTTTCTGGAAATTTTCTTTTTTTTATTAAAGCTTTTTATTTGTATAACATATGTATGGGTAGTTCCCCAACACTGATCTTTACAAAGCTTTCCATTACAAATTTTACCCCCAGTCACCTTACCTCCCCTAGATGGCAGGAAGTCCACTACATGTTAATAATGTTGAAATGCTTGAGAAGTTATGCAAGAAAAATCCTATCTACAAGAAAAAAAAAAGAATCAGAGAAAGGCAACACAATGCAAACAAATGTCAATAGAGATCATGAAAATGTTACGTTGTGGTCCATATTTCATTTCCCTCTCTCTGGGTGTATATGGTTTTCTTCAGTGAACAATTGGAACTGGTTTGCGACAATTCTTTGTTGCAGAGAGCCATGTCCATCAGAATTGATCATCATGTAATACTGTTGTTGCTGTGTATGATGATCTCCTGGTTCTGCTCATTCCACTCAGCATCAGTTCATGCAAGTCTCTCCAGGCCTCTCTGAAATCATCCTGCTGGTCGTTTCTTAAAAAGCAATAATATTCCATAACATTCCTATACCATAATTTATTCAGCCACTCTCCAATTGATGGACATCCCTTCAGTTTCCAGTTTCTAGCCACCACAAAAAGGGCCGCTACAAACATTCTTGCACATGTGGGGCCCTTTCCCTCCTCTAAGATCTCTTTGGGATATAGACCCAGTAGAAACACTGCTGGGTCAAAGGGTATGCACAGTTTGAGAACTTTTTGAGCATAGCTCCAAATTGCTCTCCAGAATGGTTGGATCCGTTCACAGTTCCACCAACAATGTATTAGTGTCCCAGTTTTCCCACATCCCCTCCAACATTCATCGTTATCTTTTCCTGTCATTTTAGCCAATCTGACAGGTGTGTAGTGGTATCTCAGAGTTGTCTTAATTTGCATTTCTCTGATCAATAGTGATTTGGAGCAACTTTTCATATGACTAGAGATGGTTTTAATTTCATCATCTGAAAATTGTCTGTTCATATCCCTTGACCACTTATCTATTGAAGAGTGGCTTGAATTCTTATATATATGAGACAATTCTCTATAAATTTTAGAAATGAGGCCTTTATCAGAACCATTAAATGTAAAGATGATTTCCCAATTTGATGCTTCCCTCCTAATCTTGTCTGCATTTGTTTTGTTTGTACAGAAACTTTTTAACTTAAGATAATCAAAATTATCCATCTGGTGTTCAATTAGGAGTTCCAGGTCTTCTTTGGACATAAATTTATTCCATCTCCACAGGTCTGAGAGATAAACTATATTACGTTCCTCTAACTTGCTTACAAAGTCCCTTTTTATATCTAGATCATGAACCCATTTAGATCTTATCTTGGTATGTGGTGTTAGGTATGGGTCAAGCCCTAATTTCTTCCACACTAGTTTCCAATTTTCCCAGC
>JAJPUD010026283.1:0-16676 GCA_023553655.1 Myrmecobius fasciatus
CTCATATGTTTTGTAAATAAAAAGCTTTATATATTAAAAAAAGAAAAGAAAAGAGAATTCCCCACAGTAAGGTCTAATAACTGATTAATAATGAAAAGGCTTATAATTGCCTTATGATGAGTGGATTATTTCATAAAAAACAGAGAGGATAGTAGGATATGAAATTCATAGGGGAGAAAATGAATGATCTTAATATCAAAAAAGTGATCACAAAAATATCAATAACTACCAACTCATGTGCTGATTTCCCCAAATATATGAAATCTTTATGAAAATAATTTGCTCATGCATCCAGAAAACCTTTAATGATAGTCTCCAGCACACCACATCTTCAGTTCGACTGTGGACAAAAATCTGACAAAATATGTGATCCCACTTTGTTTATTGTTTGTTAACCATAAAAACATGTCCAGTTCAGCAGAGGAAGATATTTTCTTAAAGAGTTTTTACCTACAAAATATCATCCATACATATGTCAAAATCATAACAAAGTTATTTGAAATAAGTAGCAAGAAAATAACATTTTATTATTATTTATTTATTATATTGTATCATTTATTTTATTATTATTAACAATAATTGTGGTTATTAATATCAAAAAGACAGCTACAATAAAAATAAAAACAAAGTGATGTCTTCTCACCAAATTTTAACCACCTCTGGCTTCCTCTAGCTTTGATAGATAAGTCTTATCCTGCTGAGAAGCAGGTCTCTGTTCCACTGCCATTTCCTGACATCTCTTTGACTACCATGGCTCCACTCTCTAACCATCAAAACTCCTCAAAAAACTGGTGTCATATTTTGGTTCCCTGAGTCCCACCACTGCTAGTTAAGCTTTTAACTCTTTCCTATTATCAAATCTACATGGTTATTGTCACTCCCTAAAGTCCCCTCAATACCACTGTACCCTTCCACCCCCATACAAATATGCTTTTCCTTATTTCCCTTTCTTTCTAGCATCTTTTTCATCTTTTGTTGCATCCTAAGTTCCTCAACTGTATTGTTTTCCTTGGTTTGTGTTTTTTTTAAATCCCTAGTATTTTGCACAGTACCTAGCATATAGTGAATTAATTTAGTTTGTAGAGTGGATAAAACATTGAACTTGGGATCAGGAAAAGTTAAAATCCAGACTTAAACACCTACTACTTTTGTGTCTAATCAAATCTCTTAACCTCATTTGTTTCAGTTTCTTCATTTGTGAAATGGTGATAATAATAGTAAACACATTTATCTCCCACTGTTGTTATATTAAATTAGATGATATTTAGAAAATGCTTTGAAAATTTTGAAGTACTTCATAAATGTTAGCTATTACTAATAGATTGTCTACCTATTTAAGATTTGAAACTCTTCAATGTCTGGCTTTGGTCGATTTTCCCAGAACAATTTCATATTATTTCTTTTCATACTGTCTATATTTTAGCCACATTGGCCCATTTGAGTTCCCAGTACATAACAGTACATTTCCTTTCCCCATACCTTTGCGCAGGTTGTCTTCTGTGACTAGAATTCTTTTGCTCCTTATCTCTGCTTTTTGGAAACCCTAGCTCCATTCAAGATATAATTAATGTCACTTTGTTCAGGAGTTCTTTTCTAATCTCTCCAATTATGTCTTTCATGTTATATTGTGCCTATTTTTCATAGATCAACTATTTGTCTATAAATATTGTATTCCTTAAGTAGATTATAAGTTTACTGAGGGCAGCCACTATTACATATTGATATTTGTGTCCCCTAAGCCTGGGACAGAGGAATAATTAATATATTTGTGCAATGATTGATAAATAGTTGTCATGATTTTTATGCTATATTTCATCTGTCACAAACCTCACTGTCCATATTATTTTCCTATAGATTGCAATATCCTCTCTTTGATGATTGCATCAAGCCTTGAAATAGTATAAAAGCTCATAAATAAGAACCACAACTGCTCAGAACAATTTTACTTCACCTATCTACATTGGGGGAAAATGTATGAAAATGCTTCTTCACAGAATATGAATAAAGCTGAGCCATTATAGCCTGGATATTTAACAGACACTGTGGGTGGACAATGAACTGGACCCAGAATTGATTAGGAGAAGCAAAAAAAGCTAGATTGCCTTTGGGACATTATGTAATGCTTTTAATGACCCTTGCTTGCCTTGAAACAAATATCCATCTTTTTAACATCAATATTTTTCCATTGATAATATATGGGTGTGAGTCATAACATACTATAGTCTCTGAAAAATTGAAGCTTCAGGTCACCAAAAACACAACAGAAAATAATAATTTATGCTTAAGTAGTTTGCAATATGTTATTAACAAAGGACTGGACAGGAAAATTACTGTTAAGATGTTGTAAGAGGCATCTAGGAGTAATGGATAGAGAAACTTGACCTCAAGTCAGGAAATCCAGTATTCAAATCACTTCTGTGACATATACTGATTCTGGACAAGTTACCTAATCTTTCAGTTTCCCTAACAACTATATAGGATTACAGATCAAATATCACTAATTTTGATAGTTACCTTGCTGGTATATTTTTGTACCAATGAAGTCACGGGCCTAGGTATTAAAAAAATGTCAGAGAAAATGTATGTCTAGAAAGGGAGGTGGGTTGGTCATGCAGTGAAATGGATAAATAACCAATAATACATAACTTCATATCTATGCAGTGTTATAAGAAATACCCAAAAAAAGGCCTCAAGCTTATTGAGTGGATCCCCTAGGAAGTATTTATGACAATACATGAACAATACTCATGCACAAAAGGCAGGAACTGCAATCTTTTCTGCTAGTATCCACACTAATTAGACTACAGACTCATCAAAATATGAATGATGTTTTGTTGTAAGATTTGTTGGATCTAAAGTTGGATTTTGTCATAAAGCTTGCTCTCTTCCACATATTATGTTAATTGGCTAAACATTTCTAAAGAATTAATTGCTGATCAACAGGAAGGTAGAAATTGTTTATTTAGTTGTCATGTAGAACATAATTTCTTCCTAATTTTTAAAATTAATGCTAACATGTAAATCTTGCAAGATGGCAGATTATTCCAATCCATACTTTAATGAGACAATATGAAGTATAAGTTCCTGGGACAAAAATAGATTACCCTGCTAAAGATTTAGTCTCATTTCATCAATATTTGATTTATAGTACTTAGATAATAAATGTCACTGAACTATAGTAATGCTAAAATTACTGACTCACTAAACATTACTGAATTTTTTGTCAAATGGCCTCATCTGATCTAATCAGCTTTTGTTGTTGTTTCTTTTTTATTCTTTCAATATTTTTCAAAGAGAAAATAGAATTATAGAATCAGAGAATGTTGAAACTATAAGGGACCTTAGAGATAACCAAGTCCAATCCTCTCATTTTACAAGTTTTACAAATGTCTAGAGAAGTTAAATGCCTTATTGATGGTCATACAGAAAATGACAATTAAGCTCAAACTAGAGCTCATGTCTTCTGATCCATCATTGATGTGCTTTCCATGTGCCTTGTACATTTTCCTATCAATTCAGGAATCTGATATCATAAGATGTTCTAATGGAGAAGGAAGCTGTAGGTACTCAGGGGATGCCAGCCTTCATTAGGAACTTTTGGGCTAAATTCACTATTGTTTGTTCTACATGTAACAATTTCCATGAAAGCTTCTTGTTAAACAAATGGCACAATCTTTCATTGCATATTGAAGACAATGAGAGAGACAAAGAGAGGGGTTGGATTAGTAGAATCAGGTTTATCACAAAAGAAATGCCTAAAGGTTCACCATGAAGGAGACATTTAAAAGAGCCTTCAGGTTGTATAAAAGGGATAATAGGATATTACAGATGTGTGGCCCATGTGCTGAGCTGGGCAGAAGCATTCCAGATGGGATCCATGATAACAGGCCCTGGAATAAACTACTGAAATGGCATCTGACCTCAGAATCCCTAGTGAGTAGCCAGATGAATCACTGGACCACAGTTGTCAATACCAACCCTACATGGTTTGAGATAGATAATTATCACTAATTATACATTACTATTTTGAAACAAAGAATTCTTATCATAAAGACAGTTGAAAGTTACCTTTCCTATGAGGGAAGCAGCAGCAGCAGGAAGAAAAAGAAAAAAAAAGAGACAGAAGATAAAAACAAAGAAAGGAAGAAAGAAAAAGGAAGGAAGGAAGGAAGAAAAAGAGGAGAGAAGGAAAGAAGGAAGGAAGAAAGAAAGGAAAGAAGTAAGATAGGAAGGAAGGAAGGAAGATAGGAAGGAAGAAGAAAAATCACAAATTTTATAATATATTATAATTTATAATATTCTAGGAGTGCAAGTGAAATACTATTAAGGAGTTTTAAAGTCAACATTCCTAATTTTGTTGTCACTATAGTAAGAAATCCATTTAACTTTAATGAATAATCCTTTTGGGTCACCAATATTAAGAAAAAGATCAGGGTTAAGTGGAAAAAGGCAGTAGATTTTTTTTTTCCTGAGGCAATTGGGGTTAAGTGACTTGCCCAGGATCACACAGCTAGGAAGTTTTAAGTGTCTGAGACCAGATTTGAACTGAGGTCCTCCTGACTTCAGGGCTAGTGCTCTATCCACTGCACCACCTAGCTGCCCCCCTCCTTTTTTTCCCACAATTTCATATGCAATCATCTTTTATTGTATGTTAATTAAACCTTAATTACTACTGTGTTTGTAAACTTAGATCTGGGGATTTCTGCATCTCAAGAGTTTATTCAACCAATTTATTCAATTAATTTTTTTTAAAGTATGCTCTTATACTACAAAGAAGCTCATTTGTTTAAGTAAAACAGATTGCAACATTTATTATTTATGTGAGAATAATGTATAAAAGTTTCAAACAAAATCCATTTAAAGGTTTTCTTGGAAGATGTTTAAGATGTTTATGCACATATGCGTGCGTGTGTGTGTGTGTGTGTGTGTGTGTGTGTATTTATTCATATCTCTATATAGACTGTCTGGGAAAGGCAACTAAAGACTGACTTGAGCATGCTTGGTTGGTAGTAAGCAAATTGTTCCAAGACTGGAGCCTAGTAGCTACTCACATTTGCTCAGTGAAAGTAACCTGGAGCGCCTTAAGCTTGGATCACCCTCTGCTGGTTTGATATAGATGTTACACTCCAAATTCGTTTCCAGATCACCACAATAAAGCAAATATCAAAAAGAAAAAAAAAAATCACAAGAATTTTTTTCCTCAAAAATTATAAAAGTTACATTTATCCTATACTATAGAATAATAATTGTGCAATCATTCTCTAAAAAAGTTATCACTAATTATACTGGCCTTCCAGTATTGGAAAGTTTATTGCTGAAAATAACACAGTATTTTATTGCTGAAAATACTTTATTGCTGAATCATAATTCGTGATTATGATTCAGTGAATCATAATTTTTTTTTTGCTGGTAAAAGGTCTTGCCTTAATGTTAATGGCTGCTAATTGATTAAGCTGTGATTACTGAAGGCCAGAGTAGCTTTGACAATTTCTTAAAATAAAAAAACAATGAAATTTGTCACATCTATTGACTCTTCCTTTAACTCAAATACTTAGAGACTATTGTAGGGTTAACTGGCCTATTTAAATATTGTTGTGGCTCAGAGAATAAGGAGGTCTAAGGGGAAAGAGAAAAATGGAGAATAGCTGGTCAGTCGAACAGTCAGAACATATATAACATTTATCATTCATCTTCTTATCAGGGTACAAATAGTGGTATCCCCCCAAAAATTTACAATAATAACATCAAAACTCACTAATCACAGATTTCCAAAACAGATATAATAATGAAAAAGTTAGAAATATTACAAGAAATATTGTTATGCCTCAGTTTCCCTGAATTGTTCTGCCTCAGTCTTCCTGGTGGCAACCCTCTCTTCCTGGCCATTAGGACTGAGATAATTAGGGCTGGGAGCTCTGGTCACTGGCATTCCAAAAAGTCATAAAACTCCAGATAGCTTATCTCCAATGTTTGAGTGTATCTTTATGGTCTCAGACTTAGTGTCTTCTAGCTTCTCCCCAAACTTATCAGAATTTACGATCCCTCCTCTAAACCCCCAACCTGTCAGAACTGAATTTATGGTCCTTTCCTGAAACTTCTATCCCCCAATGCTCTACCCACCCTTGCCATTGTTTCCCTGATCACTAAAGCCATATAAGAGTCCCTGGAATCCCTTGCTCTGTTGCTGAATGCTTTGAGACAAGAGTCCCATTCAGACAGCTGGATAATATGGCTGCCAATTCAAACTCTCCACTATTTAAATTAAAAATCTCTAATTTCTATCCTGCCTCAGTTTCTCTGGCATTACAATATCAAAATATGACAGAGAAACAATGTGAGCACATACTGTTAGAATAAAGGCATGATAGACTTGTTCAACACAGGATTACCACCAATTTAATTTGTAAAAAAAAATGCAATATCTGTGAAACACAATAAAGTGAAATGAAATAAAAGGAGATATGTTTTTAGCTATTCCCTGAAAGTTTTCTAAAAGACTTCTCATAACCAGTCTCTCATACAATGCTCCGTGGTTCTACTGGTTCTAAAGGAGTGTCTCATGAGCCAGCAAGCCTTGAAATGAAAATCTCAATGTATGATGTAAAATTTTAAATAAATAAAAATTTAACTCCCCCAGGCTTTTATCCATCCATCCTCAAGTTTTAATGATAAGAGCATAAGGAAGATGAAACTTTTAAAAATGAAAACTCTCTTATTACTTGAACATCTTTCATTATGCTTTATTAAGCTCTTGAAGAGAGCAATCTGCTTCTCAAAGCTGTATGTTTCATAGTCCATCCTAGCTTAGGACTGAGTACAAGCAGAATGGATTTGCTCATAAAATTTTTAAATGCTCATTCAGCCGGCCTTTTATTTTTAAACCTAACCATGTTAGGTTGTATTGTAGCAACATGGTATGTGAATACAAAGTAATAAAACCTTTAAAATAGCAATAATGACAACAACAAAATATTATATAACATTTATATGCCATAATTTGACAATTTAGCATTTTCTATTAGATGGCTAGCCCTAATCTTTCCAGTTTGGATCTATCAAAATAGCTGCTATAAATATTTTTGTAGTTTTAGGTCTTTCTCTTCTTATCTAATTTCTCTGAGAAATAAACATAGTCACACTTTTTTTAAAATAAGGTAACAATGTTGTACTTGCTCTATAATCCCATGTGCTGAAAACACAGTATTTAGATTAACAAGGGTATGTCACATTAACCAATTGCTACTTCTTAATTCATTCATTCTCCTTTGTTACTGCGTTACTCTTTTACAATCTTCACCCCACCTTAACTTGGACTCATACAGTCTTTTAAATGCCAAAGCCAAGGTGGTCCAACTATGTAGTGGAGTCAGGATTCATTTAAACCTTATTCTGCTTTATATATTTCTTTGTTGAAATGTCCTTTTTAGCAGAGACTGGTAGCTCACCACAGATAATGTTTTATAAAGATGGAAGCTATTACTCTTGTCCATATGTGTATAATATAATTAATTGATGAACTCATTGTGTTAGCAATCCTTCCCATTATCCACAATTTGTGTAAGTATTCTATGTGTATCCCTAAGTAACTGATTTTTATTGATTTTTATCAATTTTATAATGTTAAACAATCTAGAGCTAAGGACAAGCTAGGGGCACACAATTAGAGAATATCCTCCAGATTGATATTGCGACAAAATTACTGCTGTGTAGGACCAGTCATTCAACCAGTTTTAAATTAATCTAATTTTGTCATCTTATCTAGGATATGCTAGAGCCAGCTCATACTTATTGGAAAGAGGTGCCAATTGTTAAGTTTTCAGTGAAAGAAAGCATTTATACTTTGGAAATTAGCAAATACCTCAAATCAAGTCTCAATTTAATCTTTTGTTGATTATCTATACTTAAGAAAATAATTGTTAAGAAAGAAAATGTTTATAATGCAGATTAAACATAAAAATGTGTTGGGCATTTTCAGATCTGGTTATTAAACATTTACCAGTACATTCCTTCATTTATAGCCCACTGAAAGGATACCATGAGAAATTTGGTCAAATGCCTCACTAATTCTAAATGTATCTGTTATGTCATACTGATCAAGATAAAGTAACCCTATCAAAAAAAAAAAAAAAAGGTAATGAGGCCCTTCTGTCTTGACTCATTCCAAAAAATTTATACTTATCTTTAGAAAACATTGGTTTCCTTTATAAATATACATCTGTTTTAAGTATATTCTAGAATATGGCCAGGAGTCAAAGCTCTCCAGTGTATATCCTATAAACTGTAACTTACATATTTTTTTAAAAAATCAGAACAATATTTGTCCTTCTTCAGTCCTATGACACTACTCAATTTTTCAAAGATCGTTTTTAATGACTGGCAATTATATTCAATTCAACAAATATTTATAATGTATCTAGTATAAGCAATTTCACATAACAAATGGATCTATTGCAACAATTTCCACATCTCCTATGTAAATGAGCTGTCAGTGATTTAAAATGGCAAATGGAAAAAAAAAGGCAAAGACATTGACCTTGAAGTTTTTCACTGATCCCTGAAACATTTTAAATGATATATAACAATTATTACAAAAGTGTGGCTAAAGAAGTACAGAAAACACAGTAAAAATTCAAATTTATTTCTATGTAAAGGGGGTAGGGTCCCCTCCTACCTTCTGATCTGCATTGACAGGTCCATTTAATTGAGATAAGTAAGCATTCATCCTTTTTCATAGACACATGATTAGGCATCTTCTCATGATACATGTACCCTTCTATTTTGCTGAAAGGCATGGGTGAAAAAATGGATTAGTCCCTTTGTCCCCATGTTCTATACCCTAAATAAGGTATAGAACTTGGAAGTGTCAATTGCTCACAATGCAATGACCTGCACTATTTCTATATGAGCCTGACATGGATTGCCTCCTTTGTGTTTCCTTCCTAAAAACAGATGACTAAAAAACAATCTTAAAATACATATTTCTATCATTTGCAACAATTTTGCAACTTCAAAAGATCACAAAAGCTAGGTCTGGGCACTAGTCCATTATGAAGTGAAATCTGAAAACTCTTTAGGAAAGATTACTTACTTCTAAGAGAATGAGCCACAGCCTGATTTAACACTTGAATGAGTATCTTAGGCAATATAAATCTGAGGTAAAAGTGAAAATAGTTCAATAGTCCTACAAAGTACCTCATATTTTCATGTTCTGACTAGCGGTCTCCAAGGAGAGTGTAACAGGAATGATGGTTATAACATGCTTTGAGTATTTGTAAGTAGATATTTTTAATTGTTTTTTTAATTATTATATGTTTTATTATATGTTATATTTTTTGTTATTGCTTTTTAAGAACTTCTTTTGTGATGGAACAAATCAATAGCTTTCTTATATCTAGTTGACTTAGTGCTTTGAGTACCCTTCTAGAAGGAATCTTTTTGGAGAGGTGCTAGACATAAACCAAATCTCAGCTTTGTCAAATTTTCCTCATGGCTCTGGAGTGAGATATAATGAGGCAGAGGGTGTGAGAAGTACCAGTTTCCTTGATTTAATTATAATGCTCATTTAGTACTGAATCTTTTCCACATGCTAGGAACTCTAGGTGGGAAAATAATCTCGGCTGGGGGGGGGGGGGATAGAGCCAAGATGGTGGAGAGCAAACACCACTCTCAGAGGACCTCCTCTGACCTTCTCCCAAACCAATAGCAGATTGAGCCTCTAAACTGGTTTTGGAGTCAAAGCACCCACAAATATTTGGAGTACAAAACACTTCTAGAAGAAATTACTTTGGAGGAACTTCAGAACAGCTCTGTTTCAAATGGACAAGGGGGCAATCTGCTGAGCCCAGACCCTAGCAGAGGGAGACCCAGGCAGGAAGCCAGAGTGGGAGTCAGAGCATTGCAGTTTCCAATCATCTGGGAATCTTCTGTGAGCCTCTTAGGCTACTGTCCTGATTGCAAGCAGGCGGTTTGGCAGATTGCCTTTTGTAAAAGTTAAATTGTAAACCAAAGAGCCCAGGAAGAACTTTGGACCTAGCCTCCATTACCCAGTTCCAAAAAGCAATCAACAGAACTGCCCCAGGGCAAATTTGGTTTAAACAAACATCAAGCCTTAGAAAATTATTAAAAAATAAAAAAGAACTCTCACCATAGACAGCTTTTATGAAGAGAGAGAAAAACAGACCTCAAATCCTGGAGTTCCTAAAGGCAAAGCAACTCCAGATGAAGCCCCAAAGGGACACATGAGCTGGTCCCCATTTCGCAAGGTTTCTTTGAAGATTGCATGAAAGATCTTAAAAGAGAGTTAGAAGAAAAATGGGGAAATGAAATGAGATCATTGCAAGCAAGAAGGAATGGAAAAAGCATATAATGCCTTACAAAAGAGATACAAAAAAGACATCAATTCACTGAAAAACAAAATTTATGAAATGGAAAAGGATGCAATGAACAAAAAGATTCATTTGGTCAATTACAAAAGGAGCTAAAAAAGGTAACTGAAGAAAATAATACACTAAAAATCAGAATTGAACCAATGGAAGTGAATGATTCAATAAACAAAAAAATTAAAAATAGAAACAAATATGAAATATTTCCTAGGAAAAACAACTGACCTGGAAAATAGATCTAGGAGAAACAAGCTAAGGATTCTTGGACTTCCTGAAAGCCATAATGAAAAAAAGAACATAGACATTATCTTTCAGGAAATCATAAAAGAAAACTTCCCTGATATTTTAGAATCAGAAAGTGAAATAGCCATCAAAAGAATTCACCAATCACCTCCTGAAAGAGACCCCAAAATTAAATCCCCAAGGAATATCGTGGCTAAATTTCAGAACAATCGCACCAAGGAAGGTAGTGCAAGCAGCCAGAAAAAAAATAATTTAAATGCTGAGGAGACACAATTAGGATTACCCAAGATTTAGCCTCTCCCACTTTAAAAGATTGAAGGGCCTCGAATCTGATATTTTGAAAGGCAAAGGAACTTGAATTGCAGCCAAGAATAAGCCATCTAGCTAAAATGAGCATTATCTTTCAGGGAAGAAGATGGACATTTAATGATATAGATGAATTTCACCTATTTTTAATAGAAAAACCAGAACTAAACAAAAAAATTGCTCTCCAAACACAGAACTCAAGAGAAGAACAAAAAGGTAAAAAGGAAAGAACTCTTGAAAACTATATTTCTATTATAGATATATTTAGAGAATGCAGGTAGAATTTGATTTTATTTTGATAATGTGAAAAAGAAACTAGGGGTAGAAAGGGGATCATATTGGAAAAAGAGGAAAAAGGAAATAAATTAAGGGAAATTACATCTCACAAAGAGGCAAAGAAAACCGATTATAATTGAGGGAAAGAAAGAATGAGTATTGTGTGAACTTGGCTCTAAGAGAGAATATCAGACATATTTGGTTTCACTGAGAAACTTGTCTCACCTTATAGGGAAGTGGGAGGGAAAAGGGGAAAGGGGGGAAAACTAATAGAAGGGAAAATAGAAGAATTAGGGGAAAGTAAAACAGGGAAAGGAGCTCTAAAGGGGGGAACTGTTTGAAGGAGGTGGTTATCAAAAGCAAAGTACTGGGAAGGAGGGAAAGGGGAAAGGAAAGAGAAAAACATAAGTTTGGGTAAATAAGATGGCAGGAAATACAGAATTAGTTATTTTAACTGAGAATGTGAATGAAATGAACTCTCCCATAAAACAGAAACAGATAGCACACTGGATTAAAAGCCAGAATCCTACATTATACTGTTTACAAGACACACATCTAAAGTAGAGTGATACATACAGAGGGAAGGTAAAGGGCTACAGCAGAATCTATTATGCTTCAGGTGAAGTAAAAAAATCAGGAGTAGCAATCCTGATCTCAGATCAAGTAAAAGCAAAGATAGATCTAATCAAAAGAGATAAGGAAGGAAACTATATTTTACTAAAGGATACCATAGATAATGAAGTAACATCAATATGAAACATATATGCACCAAGTGGTATAGCATCCAAATTCCTAGAGGAGAAGTTAAGAGAGATGCAAGAAGAAATAGACAACAAAACTATACTAGTGGGGGAACTCAACTTTGCTCTCTCAGAACTAGATAAATCATAAATAAGAAAGAAGTTAAGGAGGTAAACAAAATGTTGGAAAAGTTAGGTATGATAGATCTTTGGAGAAAATTGGATGGAGACAGAAATGAGTTTACTTTTTTCTTAGCAGTTCAGGGAACTTATACTAAAACTGAGCATGTGTTAAGGCATAAAAACCTCAAAATCAAATACAGAAAAGCAGAAATAGGAAATGCATTTTTTTTCAGATCCTATTGCAATAAAAATCACAGACAATATAAGGCCAGGAGAAAATAGACCAAAAGTTAATTGGAAATCAAATAATTTAATCTTTTTCTTATTAAAGCTTTTTATTTGTATAACATATGTATGAGTAGTTCCCCAACAATGACCTTTACAAAGCTTTCCATTACATATTTTACCCCCAGTCCCCTCCCCTCCCCTAGATGGCAGGAAGTCCAGTACATGTTAATAATGTTGAAATGCTTGAGAAGTTATGCAAGAAAAATCCTATCTACAAGAAAAAAAAAAGAATCAGAGAAAGGCAACACAATGCAAGCAAATGTCAATAGAGATCATGAAAATGTTACGTTGTGGACCATATTTCATTTCCCTCTCTCTGGGTGTATATGGTTTTCTTCAGTGAACAACTGGAACTGGTTTGAGACAATTCTTTGTTGCAGAGAGCCATGTCCATCAGAATTGATCATCATGTAATACTGTTGTTGCTGTGTATGATGATCTCCTGGTTCTGCTCGTTTCACTCAGCATCAGTTCATGCAAGTCCCTCCAGGCCTCTCTGAAATCGTCATGCTGGTTGTTTCTTACAGAGCAATAATATTCCATAATATTCATATACCATAATTTATTCAGCCACTCTCCAATTGATGGGCATCCCTTCAGTTTCCAGTTTCTAGCCACTACAAAAAGGGCTGCCACAAACATTCTTGCACAGGTGGGTCCCTTTCCCTCCTCTAAGATCTCTTTGGGATATAGGCCCAGTAAAAACACTGCTGGGTCAAAGGGTACGCACAGCTTGACAACTTTTTGAGCATAGCTCCAAATTGCTCTCCAGAACGGTTGGATCCGTTCACAGTTCCACCAACAATGTATTAGTGTCCCAGTTTTCCCACATCCCCTCCAACATTCATCGTTATCTTTTCCTGTCATTTTAGCCAACCTGACAGGTGTGTAGTGGTACCTCAGAGTTGTCTTAATTTGCATTTCTCTGATCAATAGTGATTTGGAGCAACTTTTCAAATGACTAGAGATGGTTTTAATTTCATCATCTGAAAATTGTCTGTTCATATCCCTTGACCGCTTATCTATTGAAGAGTGGCTTGAATTCTTATATATATAAGACAATTCTCTATATATTTTAGAAATGAGGCCTTTATCAGAACCATTAAATGTAAAGATGATTTCCCAATTTGATGCTTCCCTCCTAATCTTGTCTGCATTTGTTTTGTTTGTAGAGAAACTTTTTAACTTAATATAATCAAAATTATCCATCTGGTGTTCAATTAGGAGTTCCAGGTCTTCTTTGAACATAAATTTATTCCATCTCCACAGGTCTGAGAGATAAACTATATTACGTTCCTCTAACTTGCTTACAAAGTCCCTCTTTATATGTAGATCATGAACCCATTTAGATCTTATCTTGGTATGTGGTGTTAGGTATGGGTCAAGCCCTAATTTCTTCCACACTAGTTTCCAATTTTCCCAGCAGTTTTTGCCGAATAGTATTTATCCCAAAAGCTGGGGTTTTTGGGTTTATCGAATATTAGATTGTTAAGGTTATTGCCTAGATAGTCCTGATATCCTATCCTGTGCCACTGATCAACTGCTCTATTTCTTAGCCAGTACCAAATGGTTTTGATGACCGCTGCTTTATAATATAGTTTTAGATCTGGTACAGCAAGGCCACCTTCATCTGCTTTTTTTTTTCATTAATCCCCTTGAAATCCTTGACCTTTTGTTCTTCCAAATGAACTTTGCTACTATTTTTTTCTAGATCTGTAAAATAATTTCTTGGGAGTTTGATTGGTATGGCACTAAATAAGTAGATTAGTTTGGGTAGTATTGTCATTTTTATTATGTTCGCTCTGCCTACCCATGAGCACTTAATATTTTTCCAATTGATTAGGTCTGATTTTATTTGTGTGGAAAGTGTTTTGTAATTTAGCTCGTATAGTTTCTGACTTTTCTTTGGCAGATAGATTCCCAAATATTTTATCCTATCATCTGCTATTTGGAATGGAATTTCTTTTTGTATCTCTTGCTGCTGAACTTTGTTGGTAATATATAGAAATGCTGATGATTTATGTGGATTAATTTTGAATCCTGCCACTTTGCTGAAGTTGTGAATTGTTTCTAGTATTTTTTTAGTTGAGTCTCTAGAGTTCTCTAAGTATACCATCATGTCATCTGCAAAGAGTGATAATTTGGTTTCTTCATTACCTACTCTGATTCCTTTTATCTCTTTTTCTTCTCTTATTGCTAAAGCTAACATTTCTAATACAATATTAAATAGTAATGGTGACAGTGGGTAGCCTTGTTTCACTCCTGATCTGATTGGGAATGGTTTTAGTTTGTCTCCATTACATATGATGCTTGCTGATGGTTTTAAATAGATGCTACTGATCATTTTAAGGAAAAGCCCATTTATTCCTATACTCTCTAATGTTTTTAATAGGAAAGGGTGTTGGATTTTATCAAAGGCTTTTTCTGCATCTATGGAGATAATCATATGGTTTTTGTTAGTTTGGTTATTAATATAATTAATTATGCTGATAGTTTTCCTAATATTGAACCAGCCCTGCATCCCTGGTATAAATCCTACTTGGTCATAGTGTACTATCCTGGGGATGACTTTCTGTAATCTCATTGCTAATATCTTATTTAAAATTTTTGCATCAGTATTCATTAGGGAAATTGGTCTATAGTTTTCTTTCTCTGTTTTCACCCTACCTGGTTTAGCTATCAGCACCATATCGGTCTCGTAGAAGGATTCTGGCAGGATACCTTCTGTACCTATTTTCTCAAATAGTTTGTATAGCATTGGAATTAATTGTTCTTTGAATGCTTGGTAGAATTCACATGTAAATTCATCTGGACCTGGAGATTTTTTCTTAGGGAGTTGGTTAATAGCTTGTTCTATTTCTTTTTCTGATATGGGGCTATTTAAATAATTTATATCCTCTTCTGTTAACCTGGGCAATCTATATTTTTGTAGATATTCCTCCATTTCATTTAGATTATCAAACTTACTGGCATAAAGTTGGGCAAAGTAACTCCTAATTATTGCTCTAATTTCCTCTTCATTGAAGGAAAGCTCTCCCTTATCATTCTTGAGACTAACAATTTGATTTTCCTCTTTCCTTTTTATTATCAAATTAACTAAAGGCTTATCTATTTTGTTGGTTTTTTCATAGAACCAACTCTTAGTTTTATTTATTAATTCAATAGTTTTCTTCTTTTCAATTTTATTAATTTCCCCTTTTATTTTTAGAATTTCCAATTTGGTATTTAATTGAGGGTTTTTAATTTGTTCTTTTTCTAGTTTTTTTTAATAATAAGCCCAATTCGTTGATCTTTTCTTTCTCTATTTTTTGCAAGTAAGCATCTAGAGATATAAAATTGCCCCTTATAACCGCTTTGGCCGTATCCCACAAATTTTGGTATGTTGTCTCATTATTGTCATTCTCCTGGATGAAATTATTGATTGTGTCTATGATTTGCTCTTTCACCCATTCTTCAGGATTAGATTATTTAATTTCCAATTAACTTTTGGTTTATTTTCTCCTGGCCTTATATTGCATGTGATTTTTATTGCATCATGATCTGAAAAGGATGCATTTACTATTTCTGCCTTTCTGCATTTGATTTTGAGGTTTTTATGCCCTAACACATGGTCAATTTTTGTATAGGTTCCATGGACTGCTGAGAAAAAAGTAAACTCCCTACTGTCTCCCTTCAACTTTCTCCATAGATCTATCACACCTAACTTTTGTAACAATTGGTTTATCTCCCTAGTTTCTTTCTTGTTTATTTTGTAGTTTGATTTATCTAATTCTGAGAGAGCAAGGTTGAGATCCCCCACTAGTATCGTTTGGCTGTCTATTTCTTCTTTCATCTCTCTTAATTTCTTCCCTAGGAATTTGTGTGCTATTGCACTTGGTGCATATATATTTAGTATAGATATTGCTACATTATCTATGGTACCCTTTAATAAAATATAGTTTCCTTCCTTATCTCTTTTGATTAGATCTATCTTGGCTTTTACTTGATCTGATATCAGGATTGCTACCCCTGCTTTTTTTTGTTCACCTGAAGCATAATATTTTTTGCTCCAGCCTTTTACCTTCATCCTATATGTGTCACTATGTTTTAGATGTGTTTCTTGTAGACAACATATTGTGGGATTCTGGTTTTTAATCCAGTCTGCTATCCGCTTCCGCTTTATGGGAGAGTTCATCCCAGTCACATTCACAGTTAGAATAACTAATTCTTTATTTCCTGCCATCTTATTTACCCAAGTTATGTTTTCCCCTTTCCTTTCTCCTTTCTCCCTTCCCCCCTCCTCAGTACTTTGCTTTTGATGACCCCTTCCCCCAAACAA
>JAJPUD010026284.1:0-16675 GCA_023553655.1 Myrmecobius fasciatus
AGAAGATGATGGCCATGAGGTCCGAGCCTGGACCTTCAAGGCCACGACAAAAGGGGGTCCTGCTCCCTCCCACGAGCTCCCCCCAGGTCCCTCCTGCTGGGGCTCGGGGCTCGATCCTCTCAGAGCCCTCGGGAAGGTCCTGGAGGCCCCAGGCTGCCTCACCTCCCAAGTCAGAGCCTCCGGGGGCCGGAGCACAAGCGTCTAGTCCTAGCCTCCTTGTTAACCCTGGGGAAGTGCCCCCTTCCTCCCTTTGCTCAAGGATTCATCCCCTGGTGGTCCAGCTTCTGCTCCCGAGCAGACCGGACTCAGCCGGGGCTCTGGTCTCCTGCTCCAAGGGAGCCCCGCAGCCTTGCTGGGCCCTCTCCATGTTCATGCCGTCTGTATTATCACAGCCAACGAGGGTTGTCTTCAAGGGAAGTCAGGTCTTTCTGAGGGGCAGGCGACATGTCCTTGTGAAGTGTATGACAGGGAGGGGGCATCTGGCACAGGACCCTTCCTTCTTGATTTGGGGGGGGACAGTCAGAACTTCCAAGGGGTCACTGAGGTGGGTGGCAGAAGGTGGAGGAGAGACCCTCAGAGGAAGATCCTGCCTTCTTTCTCCCTCTTTACACAATAGCTTACAAATGTGGAGGCAAGGTCAAGGAGAAAGGTGGGCAGGCTGAACCAAAAAAAAAAGAGGGTGATAGGGGAACAGAGGGCTGGCTTTTCCTTTTCAAACTTATATCAAAGCAGAGGTTGATAGAGATCTTTGGTGTTTTGCCCTGGCTCCCCAGGATCATGTTTTCTGATGGGGGGAGACATGAGTGAATAGAGAGAACCCAGAACCCCCTTTAGGAAAGGTTTTCTGTAGGAACCGGTAAGAGGAAGAGATGGAGGGGAGAGGGCAGAAGTGGGTGAGAGGCCTGAGACTATACTGCCAATAAAATCAGAGGAGAGACCTCCAGAGTTGAAACACGGCTCCTAAAAGTGCCCCTTGAGGAGAAATCCCAATCGGGCACATACTAAGGTGAAGTGCCCACTCGGGCTAGCTCTCACCTTTGGGGCAGGCAGAGGTAGGCAGCTTGCGAAGTGGTGGCAGGTCCTCTGCCCTCAAACACCCAAGGCCATGTCATTGATGGCCAAAAGCTACCCTGAACGCTTCATCACTCAAGGGGAAGAGATCCCAGTGGAAGAGTCTCAGAATTGAAGAATCTCAGGATTGACATGACCTCAGAGGCCATCTTGTCCAACCTGAACTTGATGGAGATGGAGCTTGCTCCCTCCAAGGGCCCCCACACATGGTCATTTGGTCCCTCCCCAAAGGCCGCCTGTTTAGGAATGGCTACCTCTAAGAGCCCCCCCCCCCCCCCCATTCAATTTCCCTAGCTCTCGTTTTTTAGCAAGGCATTTACCTGCAGCGCACTCTGGGGCTCTGGCCTTGGTGCTGAAAACCTCACCCCAAAGGAGAGCAGGGGACATTATTAGTAAGCGCTCCTAGGATCTTTTTCATTAGACAGCAGACCTAGGATGGAGAGGATGAAAGGAAGGTGGGATGGGGAAAGGGGGCCGTGCTGGAACCTCGAAGCAAGAAGGGGGGGTGCTAAATGGGGAGACGGACAGGCAAGGACGCTGTTCTCTCCAGGGTGTGATCGGGGAATGGGAGGTCAGCAGGGAGGAGAAGTGCCTTTCTGGGTGCAAGGCAGAGGATGGTTTCAAGGGAGGCAACAGCCATGCTCAGGTAGATACCCTTATATATGGCGGATGATCTGGAGGGGGGGCAAGTTTTCTCAGCTGGGACATGCAGGCATTAGGGACTAAAAGGGTAAGGGAGGTTTTCCTTACATCAAGCCTAAAATGGTCTCTGAAACTTCCAGTCTTGGTTGTGTAGCATGCAAATATGATTGGCAAACTCGATACATAAAGCTGTTCCCAGCCCAGGAGATCCAGTCAAATGTGTCAGTGAACCCAGGCTGACTGGTCCCAATGGGTCCCAGAATAGAGGTGAAAGTCAAAGTCGAGTTAAATTTGATCTACATCATCATCACCCGGGGGTGGGGTGGGCAAGGCGGGGGAGTCCCAGCCAGCTGGGCAGGCCAGTGCCCACAGGGCCAGCCAGTACAAGGTTTTCAGGTGGGGTGACCTCTCTTTTGAAAAGACAATGTTGGTGGCTCCAAGGAAGCCATATTAGGTACCAACAGTCCTCCCACCGATGATAACCTGGGGCACTACCACAGGATGAGGGTGGGTACCTCTCCCACCTGACTTCCAATGGAGTCTTATTTCTCTCCTTCCTTTCCTTTCTTGAATTCTTCCATCCTACTTGTCAGGGGGCAATGGAGACAGCCCCCAGAAAACAAGGTTCCAGGGACAGAATCCCGAGAGGGCCATTCCCTGAGTGGACTCTGCTTTGCAGTCTCGGGAGCAAGGAAGCCCACGGGCTACTCTGAAGATGTTAGTAGACTTCAGACACTCCTCAGAGCTCTTAGGGTCCATTCCCATTTTGGGTGGGTGTCTGTTTGCCTACCTGCCTCTGTCTCCCCTTCCTTTTGTTCGTGCCTTTATCTCCCTCATCCTTCTCTCCCGTCGAGTGAGAAACCCAGGAGGATGCAGCTTAACTTCAAGGACATTATGATTCCAGGATCAAAACTCAGCCAGCATTCCCTGTCCACTGCCCTGCCCTTGATACTCCTCAGCCTTGCAAGCCTGAGAAGATGACGCCCCTCCCTCATGGGGCCTGTTTGCTGGCCCCTGTCCAGCCTCCCAAGGCTTTGCCTTCCCCAAAGCCGGGGATTCCCTCCAGGGAGACTTTCCCAAGATTTCTCTTCTTCCCTCACGGCCGGTCTTTGGGAAGCACCCCACACATGCCAAAGACCCTCCCAGGGCTCTGGCTCTGACCCAATTTCTCCCCCATTTCCTTGGGATACTGGGCTGCCAAACACAGGGGCTCATCCCCAGCTCCCGAAGAGCTGCCCTGGACAAAGCCAATGATCCCTGGCCCCGGGTTGCACAGGAGCCTCAAGACTGGGGCGTGCAGGGGGGATCTTCCAGCTGTTGCTTTCTCCTGGATTAGCCTTTGAGAGCCCAAGACCACATCTCAAAGCCCCCCCCCGTGTAGATGGCATAAGACGGTAGCTCCAAATACTAGAGCAAGGGGGGCTGAGATGAACTTCATTCGGAGAAGCCTCAGGAGGGGAAAGCCAGCGGGGGGGTATCCTGGATGGGGAAACCCGGGAGGGAGCAAGGCTCCCAATTCTACCCCCTCTTGTTTCCCCAAGTAGCTGAACAGTTCACATCCTGGAGGAAAGCTAGCAATGAGGCGGGAGGATTGTAAAGGGCAGAGTGGTGGGAGGGAGGGCAGGCTGGGGCAGTGGGGGCCCTGGGCAGGGGCACCATGCCCTGGGGGGAGCAGAGAATGGGGAGTAAGGTTGGAAGTCTCTATCTATCCTTGGGGTCCTTTCTGGGCCCCTAGCCATGGGGTGAGGAAAGCGCCTAAGGCCAAAGTGGGATGAAGTTGGGGATTGGAAGTGGAAAGCCACCAAAAAGAGAAAAAAAAGGGGGGTGGGATGGGATAAGAGACAGGAACAGCTACGCTGGGGGCTAAGAGCTGAAGGACAGTTCCCCTTCAGCCCATCTCTCACTAAGGGCTACATTATTCTCTTGGGAACAAGTAACAGAAGTGGTTTAAGATCATTTGCAGAGATAATGAAAACCAAGGGGCAGGAAAGCCTTTTCACAGGGTGAAAGAAAGTGGGAAAGAGAAGAAGGGAAGGAAGGAGGAAGGCAAGAAATTGGTTGAGACCATATTTCAACAATATCAAACTTGAAAATGGCCCTCAGAAGGCACTCTGAGAGGCAGCTATTGGTCTCCACTCCTGCTCAATGGCCATCCTGTCTTTCCCTGATAACCTCCAGTGAGTGAGACCCCTTCCTTCCCCCAGGCAGAAGCCCATCCCAATTTCATATGGCTTTTAGGAAAGTGAAACTTCCTTTGCCCTTGATTTTTCAAATAGTCCTGGGAAAGGTAGCCCATGAAGGCCCTTCCTCTATCCCTGCAGAAAACTAATTGGAAGGGGGGAGCAGAAGGGGCAAAAAAGCTCTGGGCCTCTGTGGCCTTGGAGGGAGTGACAATGGAAGGGGGTACTGAGATTCTAGAAAAGAAATCAAATGTCAAAGGGAATATGGGAGGGCAGAAATTATGCCCCAAGCAGGTGACAATCTTGCTCAAGGAAGGCTGACCCCCGGGACCCCGTGGAGCTGGTGTGCCCAAAGCCAGCCTGAATGTGCAGTTTGTGTTTTTGCTTGGGGGAGGGGAGAGGCTCCTTCCTCACACTCCAGTGCTTTCTGCAGCATCCCTGATTGGGTCTTAGAGACTGGGGGAGATGGCAGTGAGGGGTGAGAGCTGGAGACGCTGCTTGTCCTGTCCCTGATTTTCTCCACCTCTCAAAAAAGATGGCTGTGGGACAAAGCCCCACTGTCTAACCTGCTTGTTCTAGAGTTCAGTTTCTTTCCTTCTGAGGGGGCTGGCCCTTTCCAGACCCTCACCTCACTGTAGCCTCCTTAGATGTCTCGGGCATTGGTTGTGCCTTCACGCCACCCTGGAGGCAGGCTACAGGGGGTGGGCAGCTCCCCTTGGGCTTGAAGTCTCTGGGACTCCAAGATGAAGGCCCACTGGTAGTCCTTCATAACTTCAGATCTCCTGCTCAGTCATCTTTGAACTCTCCAAATTTTGACTATTTGGAAGTTACAAATTTTCAGGGTCTTGAAACACTGTCAAAAGCCTTTGCTGAGATGGTCGTTCTTTGTTTCCATCCTAGCTTCTTTCCTGGGCACCCGCAAACCTCTAATACTCCTAAAAGCTTGGTCTTTGGGAGATTCTCGTTTGCTCTCATTTCTGTCTCGGACAGCCCCCGATGGGTTAGCTGGTCTCTTAAGTCAGCTTCTGACCACACATCCTCCCCGTGCCAAGTGAGCCCCGAAAATGGTCTGTTTCTGGCCAGTCTCCTCTCTAGCCTTGACCTTAGGAGCTTAATGCCCTTTGTATTTGTCCAGCCAAGGCTGTCAGGCAGGAGGATACCCGCTTCCTTTTGTCTCAGACTACTAAGTGACCATGGCAGAAGAATTCACCATCTAATGGCCAGTGGTGAATCCCACCAAGCATGGCCAATGTGGCACTTAGGGAATAGATCATCTGGCTCCCATCAGCCTCAAAATTGTTCCAGCTTGGTGGGCTCAGATAGGGCTTTCCCTCTCCAGGCATGGTCTTTGGGAACCCAAGGTCACGTCCCAAGGACACTGGCAGAGAAAAGTTAATGGCTGTGCAGCCCAGCCCCCTCATTAAAAAAAAAAAGAAAATAGTTTCCCAACCAAGTTTCAAGTCTAAATACTTTCCCCCTTCACACTTAGCTGAGACCAACCTTAAAGAACACAGGCTGAAGTGAAACTCAAGCTGAGTTCAGATGGGGAGATCTTTGGGGGAGGTCCTGTGGAATAAGGAGCCTGAAGAGTCAGGGGAAGGCTTAGGATGGCCAGTGACCATCAGAAGGTCCAGGAAGCCCTGGGAGGGGGAGGGAAGAAGGGCTTTTCTGGAGGGAAGAGACATGGAAAGAGAAGTTAGACCCCAGTTAGACCTTACCTACCCCAGACTCTTCCCCCGGGGTCTATCCCAAAGGCTTCATTCACTCTTAAAGCAAAGCCTGGGGCAAGGACGAGGAGGGGCAATTAATTCAGGATGAACCTGGCCAACACTCTGGATGGGTCCACACTGTGCTCTGAAACACCCCCTGCTGGGCAAGAACTTCGGACACCTAGCCCCTGTCCAAGGTACTTCCTGCTGGGGGCTTTATTTGTTTATCTCCTCACACTTCACCCGGATCCCCTTTCTGATGCCTCACTGGGGCTTCCAGCTCATCCCCAGACAGTCCCCGGAGCCCAGATGGAGAACAGGAAAGCCTCAGGAACCAAATGGACAGATCTCTAGTTAGAGGATTTTTGCCTTCATATTCTCACCTTTCTGGTAGAATGCTGGGCACAAAGTAGGTGCTTAATAAGTGCTTGTTGAGTAATTGACGGGAGAAATGATTCCAATGGGTCCCTTTGTTTGGATATTGAGTTGTTGTGGGCAAAGAATTGACCACCAAGAGGCCAGATTGCTGCTGTCTCATCTCTATGGATTCGGCCAGCCTGCCCTGGGCAGCAGCTGACCTGAGCTGGGCTTGGGCCCTCTGGGGCAGGAAGGACAAGGCAGAACTTGGGCTCCTCTGTCCAGGACATTCTGAGGCTTCAGAGCTCAGGAGCACCAGGAAGAGTGACTGGAAATCTGTGCCCTGGCTCACTGAAACTTAGCTGGGAGAGCATAAAGTGACCTCCCCCTATAATATCCTTGACAAGTCGTTCACCTTCCTTTGCATCCCACTGTCAATGAAAGAGCTGTTTGTGTCAGGGAAATCCCCCTATGGCTAAGCCCGGCTGACCCTCTCGGCAGCCGCCACCCACTGCTCCTTCCACTGCCTTTTGGGGTCGAGCGGCACAAAGCCAATTTCTTCTTCCCCCAAAGCAATCTCTTGCTCCCCCCACACACATTGGAAAATCTTTTGAATTAAGAAGAACCTTCATTTCTTGAAGACATCAATAGGAACCTGCAGTCAAAACTTGCTTGACTCCTGATCTTGTTCAGGTGGAAGAGGGGGCTAAGGTAGAAGATCTAGAACTCAGCAGTTAATTTTGACAAGGAAGCGGGGAGAGAGAACTAGAGTACGGATTGCCATCGTCGGGGAGGACAAGTGGAGATGGGCACTGCAATGTGGGCATTGGATGATCTCAAAGCAGGCAGAGGGCAGGGTACTAGTAGCATTTGGGGGCCAAGGGAGTGGGGAAAGGAGAGGAGCTTTTAAATAATGGAAGTGATGCCCAAGAGAAAGCTAACTGAACCCCAATCTTGATGCAGTAGCATAAGCTGAAGATCCAAAATTTGGAGGGGTCTTAGGACAAAGTACATGTCAAAAAATGGGGGGAAGGGATGGAGGAAAAAAAAACCTGGTCGGGATATGGAATGAGGGCATAATGGACATCCCATTCTTTTCCATTTCAGACTAACCCCCCCCCCAATTCTTCCTTCCTAAATCTGACATCTACGGAGACTTATGTCCCAGATGGACCGCGAGCTCCTGATCTAGTCCTGGCGTCCTAAATCTGACATCTACGGAGACTTGTGTCCAAGATGGACCACAAGCCCCTGACCTAGTCTTGGCATCCTAAATCTGACATCTACGGAGACTTGTCCAAGACGGACCACGAGCTCCTGACCTAGTCCTGGCGTTCTAAATCTGACATCTACGGAGAACTTGTGTCCAAGATGGACCACAAGCTCTTTACCTAGTCCTGGCGTTCTAAATCTGACATCTACAGAGACTTGTGTCCAAGATGGACCACGAGCTCCTGACCTAGTCCTGGTGTCCTAAATCTGACATCTACGGAGACTTGTCCAAGACGGACTACGAGATCCTGACCTAGTCCTGTTGTCCTAAATCTGACATCTATGGCGACTTGTGTCCAAGATGGACTGCGAGCTCCTGACCTAGCCCTGGCGTTCTAAATCTG
Source organism: Myrmecobius fasciatus (assembly GCA_023553655.1). Taxonomy (NCBI): domain Eukaryota; kingdom Metazoa; phylum Chordata; class Mammalia; order Dasyuromorphia; family Myrmecobiidae; genus Myrmecobius; species Myrmecobius fasciatus. The sequence goes on from JAJPUD010026284.1 coordinate 7,576, forward strand.
ACATCTATGGAGACATGTCCAAAATGGACCATGAACTCCTGACCTAGTCCTGGCATCCTAAATCTGACATCTATGGAGACTTGTGCCCAAGATGAACCATAAGCTCTTGACCTCGTCCTGGCGTCCTAAATCTGACATCTATGGCGACTTGTGTCCAAGATGGACTGTGAGCTCCTGACCTAGTCCTGGCATCCTAAATCTGACATCTATGGAGATGTGTCCAAAATGGACCATGAGCTCCTGACCTAGTCCTGGTGTCCTAAATCTGACATCTAAGGAGACTTGTCCAAGATGGACTACGAGATCCTGACCTAGTCCTGTTATCCTAAATCTGACATCTATGGCAACTTGTGTCTTAGATGGACTGCGAGCTCCTGACCTAGCCCTGGCGTTCTAAATCTGACATCTATGGAGACGTGTCCAAGACGGACCACGAGCTCCTGACCTAGTCCTGGTGAAAAACGCTGGTCAGTACCCCAAATCGGTGTGGGCGGGGAGAGACCCAATGGCCAGCAGAGGGAATGGGGATGTGAAAAGTGCGCTGAATGAGATCCTCTCACTCAGCTACGCGCCCCTCTCCCACCCAGGCCTGATGGTGTGACTAGAGCTCCATAGACGATCTCCATTAAAGAGAAAACACTTGAGTTAAGGTCAGGCTCTGGTGGGTTTCCCTGCCTCACTCTGTCTCCTCCACCACCTCCCCATCCCCCAGAGTGGCTTTCTGGATTAAAAAATGGCAGCAGAAGAAAAGGGGAAGAAAGGTTCTGTCCTTTCACCAGAGACTGGCAGCCAATGGCAATTCCCCTCGGAGATGAGTGACCGTGCCCTTGGCTGAGGACAAAGGTTCAGAACCAAACCAGCCACCTGCCCCTGGAGAATGCAGTCCTGGGCACTGGGAGAGCTTGCCGCCCAATCCCAGGGGCAGCAGCAGCAAGTGCCCTGGGTGGGAGCTCACTGGGGCTGGATGAGAGCATGTGATGGCAGGGGCAAGAAGGAGGGAGGCATCGAGAGTCAGGCCGGTAAGGGCCTGATCTGAAGTGTGGAGAGATGGTGAGGAGAGCGACAAGGAAGAGGGAGGGAGGAAGTGTGATGGAGGACGGAGCGAGAGGATTTGGCAATTGATTGGATATAGAGGGATGGGGGGGTGAGATGAGGGTGACTCCCATTGTGTCTGAAGGAGCCAAGAGGGGAGATTAGAAGATGCTGAACAGGCTGGGAGTGGGGCTGAGTCAGACAACTCTTTCTCCCACAGTCCAAGGAGCTGGGACAAAGGCCCTCGGGTCCTAGGATAGCCTTCCCTCTCCATGGTTGGCAGCATGGAGCCCTCGAGGCTAGCCCCTGGGGCTGCTCTGCCAGCGTTAAGCAGTCGTTTTCAAAGAATTTCAGAGTTGGAAGGCCCCCCAAAGACCACCTGGGCCAAGCCCCCCCACTTCTTTAGGACAGCTTGGCTTGCTGGGAAGGTTTTCCTTACATCAAGCCCCCCTTGACCTCAGTAGCTTCCACCCTCCAAGGCCACAGGACAGGTGCCTCCTGGAGCTATCAGCCTTGGATAAAGGAGTGGGAGCCTTCTCGGAGGCCTGCTATTCCTGGCAGGTTTGGATGAGGGCAAAGGGCAGTGAGCAAGAAGGCTCACCCTCTTCCTCAAGATCTACCCTCCTCCCTTCAGCTAATTATTATGGTCTAGGACAGAGGTGAAAGTTGGAGGGTCCTCAAAGGCAAAATGCATCCAAGTGGCTACTTTTTTCCCCAGAGGCTTTGGGACTAGGGACCAAGTAGAACCTGAGGTGACCTGGCCTGGGGATGGGGGGTGGGCATCAAGGTGGAGCCCTCTCCTGGTGGGAGCCTCAGAGGGGCTGCCGGGTTGGGGCATTGCCCTTGCATTGTGGTACCTCTCCTCCTCAGGGGTGTAGCACAGGGCAGGGCTTCCTGGGGGAGAGAGGACGACAGCGGACAGCTTTCTGTTCCCTCTGGTCCTCCTGGGTCTCATTCCCTCTCTCCGCCCCACCAACTGCTCCAGCTCTCCCTTAAATGATACCCACAGTACCCAGGGGAAGCCTTTGGAGGCATCTCCCTCCCTGCTGAGGGTCCAAGAGGATTATTCCTGCTCCATTCCTCCTCTGGGAGGTTCCCGAGTCAGGCTGGCTTTCGCAGTCCCTTTCCTAGATGCTTTCCTCGGCCATTCTGGCCACAGAAGGGGGGTTGGGACGGGGGGAGGCACAGGGAGCGAGGTCTCCCCCTGACATTCTTCTCTCAGCAGCTTTGCCGGGACTTCTAGGTTCAGATTCTGCTTGCTCTCCATTCCTTCCCATGCCCATTGGGCACCTTTCCTTTCTGCCTAGGAAGTTGTTCCATTAGTCTCTGGTAAATATAATTCTGGAGGGCAGGGCCAGACCGAGCCCTCCCCGCAAAGGAAGGCTGGCCCAGACTCCCCCCTTCACACCTTACTGAAGGCCGGGTTTTCTGTAGAGGTCCACCCAGAGTCTAAACCACAGCCATTTGGCTGGCTTGCATGTTCTGTAGTAAGGCCAGGGTCACCGCACAGGGAGCGTCCAAGAGGGCCGCCGCCCAGGGGACTTGCCCCTGGCCTCGGGAACCTGGCCCTCACAAAGGCCTCCGTCTGAAGGCCCTCTGGAGAGGTATGATTGCCATACCTTTGTTTCTTGGAGCCCTTAGGAGTCTAGGCCAAAGAATTGATCACCACTGACCAACCTGTCCCTGCCAAGACTGCGGATGTGGCTGGCCCCGTCCTTGGACAGCAGATTCTGTCAGGGTTTGGGGCCTAGCTTATGCCCCCTCCCCATGGCGGGTGGGCCCTGCCAGTCAGAGCCTGGCATTGCTTTTTGGAAACTACAAAATGCATCGCTGAGGATGCCAGGAAGATGGCAGTTCAGTCCATGAGGGATCCATTTGGGTTCTTAAGAAAAATATTATTGATGGATGAGAGGAGGAGGTCAGTCATTCACACCTTAGGGGGAAGGCAGAACCCTTTCCTCCTCACGCCTTAGTGAAATCCCTCTCAGATGAGGCTCAGAAGCTTTCAGCAAAATGGGGGATTAGTGTTGGAGGAGAGTGTTGAAGTATGGTACTCTCTGTAGGAAAGCAGGCTGTGGCAGGGCCCTCCGCGGGGACTCGGTCAGGGCAGTGAGGGAACGTGGGCAAGGGTGGGGATCAAAGGGGGGAAACGTAGAAAACGTCTGCAGGAAGAGGGACACAGACAAGAAATCTGTTGGATCTCAACCTCGAGCCCGAGCTGAGGGGGCAGGCTTAAGAGAAATGCATGGGGCCACAAAAGTAGGGGAGAGAGGGGGAGAAAAAAGAGAAGTGGGAGAGGAAGGGAAGAAGAGAGGGAGAGAGAAGGGAGAAGGAGAAGGAAGAAAAGGGAAGACCAGAGGAGCCAAGAGAGAAGAGATGGAGGGAGAGGTGAAAAGGAGCTGAAAGTGCCAGTGACCCTCACCCACCCTAACTCTGTTCCGTCCACAAATTACTTTCAACTTGAAACGAACATCTTCAGGGGTTTGAAGTTGGAGCCTAGTGATGGGGACTGCTCCTCTTCCCCAGCTCTTCCCAAGGAGACGGCAGCTCCCAGCACCTTCCCGGTTTTTGATGATCTGCCAGATCCAGACAAGTGCCCCCAAAGAAGTTCCTTACTCTCAGACCAATCCTTAAACTACCAGAACCCTTCAGCAGCATGGTTGCCTTATAGTTCAATCAGTCAACATAATCAATAAACATTTATTAAGCGCCTATTATGTGCCTGGCACTGTGCTGGGCACTGAGGATACACAAACAAAAAGGAGACAGACAGTACCTTCCTTCAAGGGCATTCTACTGGCTCCGGTACCATCTCTTTCCTTAGCCTTAAAAGCCTACTATCCATACAGAAACACTGACCCAAAAGGGCAATTATTCCTCCATTCCCTCCTTTTTGGAATATTCAGTGGCCAAGATCTGGCAGCTAACCAGCCAATAATGGTCCTTCTCCTGGCTTAGTCACTTTGGTCCCCATGCAGATTTAACTGAGCCCCAGCCCCCTTCTAATCCTCCTGGCTTAGTGGGACATGTAATAGAGCCTCTGACTGCCCCAAGTTCTTCCCCAAGGACAGGTGAAGAGAGCATGAGAGTAGGAAGGAGACCCCTCCCCCCATTTCCTTGGATCGGTAAGGACTTTGATTCCTAGAAAGGCGAGGGGAATATAAGTCAGTGACAACGTGGTAGGAAGGGCAAGTATTTTCCTCCTAGCATCTAGTGAGATCAGCCTTGCTCGTCCCCAAGCCCGGCACCGGCTCACAGGAAGTTCTGAGCTGGAGGACGAGGGGGAGAGGACACTGGACAAAGGCCAGCTTGGTTAGCGGAGGAGAAATGGCAGCTCTGCACTGGCAAGGAATAATATATGGAGGCCACTGAGATCTCTGGGGGCAGGGAGGAAGGGGGTTGGGACCCCAGAGAAGCCATGTCGACCTCAACATTTAACTCGGGAGTCAACTCGTAGGATCCGTGACTTGTTGGCTGACTTAAGTTAAAGGCAGGAGAGAGGTACAAAGGGAGAGGGGGGAAGGAGCTTGAAAAACTAGGAGAGAACAAAATAATGTTGGAATAATATCCATCTGGGACTATCGGGGGGAAGCCACTGCCAAAGCTGGGTGCAGAGCCATTTCCAAGGCGTGTGTCCTCCAAGTGTCGCGGTCTCTGCTCTGTGGTATCCTACGGGAATCAGATTCGTGGTCTGACTCCATGTATGAATGCATACGGGGCGCGGGGCAAGTTACGTGGCAACGTTGCCACATTATTCCTGAAATTCAGCTTCCACACCTCGGAAAGGAGTCTTGAAGAGCGTTAGGGAGGCTGTGTGCACGCAAGGCAGTTGTCCAACTGTTGATAACGCGTTTTCTAGTAGCAAAACGTGAGGTAGTGGGGATACAAAGAGAAAAAAGAAGAAAAAGTCTTATATTGTACTGAACTAGTCAGCAGCAGAACTGATGAGTAAGTATATAATGAGAGGATGCAAAGAGCCCGGTGGGCCGAAAGATCCCGGGAGGATTCATTCCTATGGGACGGGCGCCTGGGGGATTGACCCAAAGGGGGTCTTGAGTCACTGGAGTAATGAAACGGGGGGGCAGGGAAAAGGGAGCTGGCTGGGATTGAACAGCTGGCTCAGACAGGACCCAAGAGTCCCTTCAGCTGCACGACTGGCGGGCGGCTGGGCTCACGGTCATGGAAAACAGCAACTTGCCTGGGTAAGGCACGGAGTAGGTCTTCAGAAGAACAAAGCTCTGGGCAAAGGCTGAATTCTGATGCAAAGTCCCTGCCTGAGACTCAGTAAGCTCTCTCATGTGGGGAGGCATCCAGAGCCTCCTGGGAGAATCGGTGCTGATTCAGCTGGCGACGTGCACAGAGGATGGCGAGCCACAAGGGGATGAAGAAGCCACTCTCGGGCCCGAGAGCCAATTTTACCTCAAAGGTGGTCAGTCAGTGAATCGGGGGGGGGGGGGGAGCACACGGAAAGGAAATAGAATATACAGAAGCAGCCTGGGAGAGGGGGTGGGGAGAGCCGGGTAGCCCTCCGTGCATTAAGAAGACAAAATCAAAGGAAGAAGTGCAGGAATCCTGAGTGGCAAGAGTGAAACTGGAGATGGCAGCGAGATCAGCACTAGGTGAGCAGCTCAGGTTTGCCCCATGCAGAAAGGACCTGACAGGTCCTGGATCCCATAGGTACCCACCAGGAGGAAATGGCCACTAAGATGGGAACCGGGGGAATTCTGGGGAAAGGTAACTCTTGCTTCCTCTGAGAAGTTCTGGTAATCCAGGAAAGGAAGACGGATAATATAGTCTGCCCTGCAAATAGCCTATTTGTGACTAGAGCAGATGGCCCTGGTTTCAAAGAGGGGACGGACAGGAGCCTCAGATCCTGCCAGGGAAGCCCTAGGAGGAATAGGAAGCTCTTAAGAATGAAATTGTGAAGAAACAAAGAGAAATCATTGAAGAGACAGAGGTGGATGCGCAGGAAGCTCATTGACTACCCTAGATGAACAATGGGGACACGGGGGAGAACATGGGAAGGAGGGGCCAGGTGGCAGATTATGGGAATAGGGGAACAGGAGAGGGCAAATGCGAATCTGTGGCAAAGTCTGCTGAGGGTGAGAGGAGGCTGCCCGGGAAGCCCGGGCCCCACAACGAGCGGGTTTTGGGGCAAAGGGAAGGAGGACAGGGTCAGGTCGCCTCCCGGCACGGACGCCCATGAGAATGAACAACAAAGGGAAAGCGGAGATGGTTAATTCTTCTTCTGTTTCTGGTTTCTCGGCCCTGGCAAAGGTTTGGGGACTGGAGAGAGCTGAAGAAAGGGACTAGTAGTGAATTGAAACCAAAGATAAGTAAGGAGACAGTAAGACAGCACCTAGATAGATGTCCTTGAGAGCTCCATTTCCCGGGACCCAAGGGACCACATCCTAAAGTACTGCAAGGACCAACAGAGCGATTGCTGAGACTGTCGAGGATCTTTGGAAAATTACAGAGAACAGGGCGGCTGCGGGACTGGGAAGGGGGCAAATACTGAAAAGGGGAAGAGAACAGAATTCACCGACTGGAAGGCACGGGGCCGAACATTCACACGATTTCTGGCAAAACTGGAGCAGGCGGGATTGGAGGGAGGGACAGTGGGGACAATAGAGAAGGAAGGGAGGACAGAGGGCCGGCACGGCTTCATGGCAAACAGGCCAGCCTCGAGGTGCTTTTTCTAAAAGGGTTACCAAGATGGTGAGGGCTCAGGGATAGTTGGTGCAGGTGCTGGCGGAACATTTGGCAAAGTCATGTTTTTCTTGTGGACAAGATGAAGCTAAACGGGCCAGAAAAGAAGTACCGTGAGTCGGATGTCCCGGATGGCTGGCAGGACCCACTCCCGAACAGTTTACTATCAACTGAGAGGGAGGTCTCCAGTGGAACGCTCCTGGCTCTCCTGCCCAGTGCGATTCTCTGGCCTAAGCAGACAGCGGGGCTAGACCCCAGGGCGGCGGCAGCAGCTCCCCCTCCCCAGGCAGCAGGCCTCTGGGGCCGGGCCCAGGCCTGGTCTCTAAGTAAGCAGCAATGATCTCCCACGGGCTCTGGCTTTAGAATCTTGATCCTGTTCTGAGTGGTCAAGCCACTGAGGAACCCCATGCCGATGGAGGTCGTGGGGGAACCTGCTAGAACTTTCCCATCACTTGCAGAGTTTTGGAGAGTCCAGAACCACAGCCCAGAATGGAAAGAGAAGAGTTAAATAACGTTTTGCCCTTTTTTCAGTCCTACTCTACGCAGAAAGTCGGAGTCAAATGCACCCTCTCGATTCTATCCCACTGACTTCATTTTGTATCTCCCCGAGATTTTGTATAACTGCCTAAGTCATGAAGTTACTTGTCTCTGAATAAAGTTCAGAAGTCCAGTCTTCCTCTCCCAGCTAAGCTGAAAAGTTATCACTTTAGGTAAAAGAAACCTGTTATCTCTATACCACTAGATGTCCTTCAGGGAAGCCTGGCCCATTAGCCGGGCTCCACGGGGCGCCTGGTGGGGATGGAATCGGTCAGGATTTCCTAGTGACAAGAAGGGAGTAGCCGCTGCTAGGCTGACGCTTCTGACGACGTAACAAGAGGGAACGGCCTTCCCCGTGCGGGACTCCGCGGGCTGGCTGCTCTCTTTGTCCATGAGATGATCTGCCTGCCCTCATCGGGGCTTTCCGAGCAGCTGAAGCGCTTTGTGACTGACCTTACCAATAAAGTGAATGTTTTCAAAACTATTGCCTCGATTTACCTCCAATCATGACAACATAAACATCTATGAAGGGGCTCGATGGCTGAGGGAGGGTTGGGAAAATGGAGCTCCGCGGCCGGACTCCCGGGAGCCGAGGTTCTGGGGGTCAGACCCTGATCCAAGGCCACTAAGGGCCGCCTGTGTCCGGGAAGAAATGAGGTCTGGCGCACAACTGGATGTACCCAGGAGTGCAGGGTGAGCACGCCGCCGCGCAAACGCTCCCCGATCTGCTGAGCACACAACGTCCCAGCTGTGCAGGGACACCCCGGCCACTTGGAAGGGAAGGGAAGGGAAGGGAAGAACCCTGGAAGAGTCTTTGGGGAAATACAGAAAGCCCCCCGGGGGGGAAGCCTCCAAAAGGAGGAGCCTCAGAGCCCCAGAGCCCGCCTAGGGCCTCCCCAGTGCCCGAGGAGCACAGCCTGGCCACAGCTGCGGAGCATCCCAAAGAGCTGGCGAGGGCCTGGCCCCGCTCACACCGCCACAAGCCCAGTCCAAGTGACTGTGAGCCGCCATCTTTGGCTTCTTAACTGGGGGGGGGAGGGGGTCCAGACCAGACACACCGGCCACGGAGCTGCGGCTTTGCCATCGTCCACCCTCGAGCCTTCTGAGAGACACCTTTCTTCTGCCATTAAGGGCCGCGAAGCTTTTACTAGTTCAAGAGAGCCCGTATACACTGACTCCAAGAAAGGAATCAAAAAGGAGCCAAGGCGGGATGATGGAGTTTCAGGAAAAGCGGACATTTACAGAGCTCTTACTGTGGGCCAGCGCAGGGGAAGGAGGTGCCATTATCACCCCCATTTTACAGGTGAGGAAACTGAGGCAGGCAGTGGGAAAGGAGTTGTCCAGCATCCCCCCAGCATGGCCAAATTTGAACTCTGGTCTCCCAGCCTTAGGTCCAGGGTTCTGGACCCAATTTGTCTTTATTACGGGGGAGGGGGCTGGGGGCTTCTTCTCACGTGCCTGCTGGGTAGCCCCATCCAAGAGCCCCCAAACCCAGTGAATTGGCTCTCCAAAGCTACTCATTACCTCCCCACTGATGGGTGCTTCCCCTCAAAACCTAATTTCTGTTAAAATTATCGGCACCTTAAATGCTGTCCAGGCTGCGTTCTTAATGGAGCTGAGAGGGGTCCTGCAGATCCCTCCTCATGCAACCCCTCCCTCTCCCCACAAAGAGGGTCGGAGAATAAAGGGGCTTTCCCAGGCACACAGGTAGGAAGGCGCCTGCTGACTTCCTGGATCCAAGTTAGTGTTCTAGCCACTAGGAGGTCTGAGGCTCTCCTCCTGTGCCTGTCTGTCTCTGTGTCTCTCCCTCTCTCTTCCTCTT
>JAJPUD010026285.1:0-16673 GCA_023553655.1 Myrmecobius fasciatus
GAGGAAGCTTCCATGCTGGTCAGAAAGATATGTATATTGGTGCTTAACTCAGTGTGATTGGAGAGAATTCCATTTCAGTGTCTGGAACCAACTTCCAGAGCATCTATCTGGATTTTTGAAAAAGGGATCTATTCCTTAAGTAAGCATATCTGGCAAACAGCCCCTTTTCTTTGCTCCCAAAGTGTACATATTCTTTGTAGAATAACTAGTGGGAGATGCAGCTATTTTTTTGATTAGCAAAATATTCTAGGACTTGGAGTATGGGGAATATTTTGAGAGGCAGGATAGAGTTGGTTTTTTGTCTGCTGATTAGGGAAAACAGCATCCTGTGTTTTCTGACCATATGAATTAGCTGAAAGGGTGTCTTAACAGGATTTTGTTAAGGCAGAATCCAATTGGGAAAGCCAAGGGTCCCAGTTCTGCTGAGAGGAAAGGGGGCTGTGGCTCAACAGCCTGCTGGCTCAAATCTTCAAGCAGCCCAGAGCCCAGCCCATGTGGCAACTTTAAAAATAGAACCTCGGGGAGTGTAAAGCCGAACAGCAGCAGGAGCCAAGCTGTCAGTCTGGTTTCCATGTAGAACACAGAACAGAAGATGGGTCAGCATCTCTGAGTGAACCTTGCCCTGGAGAAACCAACCCCACATCTCCTGCAGGCTCCCCCAGTCCGAATGAAGGATTGTCTCTCTAGGGTTGAAAAAATCTGATGGATCCCAATCCACCCTCCTGCCTGGAGGAAGATGTGCACATAGCATAAATATATGCTTATTCTCATCCCCTGCAGGTAAGTGTCTCCAGCTCCTGTTTCTTCCCTGATGCATTTCTGGGAATGGCAAATGTGTAGATTGCCATGCAGAATGTACATCATCCCCAGAACACAAAGCAACCATAGCCAGAGAGGGGTGAAGTCAAGAGGCCTAAAATAATGCTTCCTCCTCCATCCTGTCTCCCTAGGGTAATCCACAGACCCCCTTATATTGAAAGGAGAAGACCCCAAGGTAATCTTGCAAAGAGCTTTTCCCTCCACTGACCTCAAGAGGAGAGAATCAGCTCCTTTCCCTTCCTATTCCTTTTCCAGATAGTAGCCCAAGGGAAAAGTTGCTAGCTAGGCTAGAATATGAGGGATGTTTTCATTTCCAAGTACTTCTTCTCCCTCTCCTCTCCCTTCTAGACCCAGAAAACTATTTTTCTCTACCTCCCATTGACTGTAAATATCATTTGTGTGCATAGTTTTTGCATGTTGTATCCCCATAAGAACATGAACACTTTGGTGGCAGAGACCATGTTTTTCTCATTTTTTGATATCCCCAGCACTTACAGTGTCAAGCACAGAGTGAATGCTTCATTCTCCAAATAGATTGGTGCCCTGCAATCAGAGCTAAAATTATACAGTGCTTTGGGGTTTGCAAAGCACTTCACAAATATTATCTAATCTGTTTCTCACAACAACCCTGGAAAGCATCATCCCCCTTTTACAGATGAGGAAGGAAACAGTGGCAGACAGAGGTTAAGTGATTTTTTAAGGTCACACAACTAATAAGTGTCTAAGGCCAAATTGGAATTTGTATCTTCTTGACTGGGAATACAGGCAACATCTACTGTGCTACCTAACCATCTCTGTAGAGAATGTAGAGCACATAGACTAACCCCCTGATGTTATAGATGAGCCAAATGCATAAAATAACTTATCTAAAATAATAAAGTAATTAGTACATATCCCTTACTATTTGCATAGATAAGAAGGGCAAATATTGAACCCAATGACCTCCCATTCAGTGATCTCTATTTCACTACCTTACTTTGGTCCACATTGTTATTTTATAGGTTGCATCTTCAGAGACATTAAATTTGGAAGTGAGGTATCAGTTAATCTGTGTTGTGAGTGTTCTGAGGAGCTCTGGATCCTGGATCTCCACTCCCAACCCCATTTTATCCCTGATAAAATGAGATTCTTAGGGATCAGAACCAAGGGATGCCCTAGAGCCAGAGAACTGAGGGTTACAGTCAATCCTTTCTCTTTCTCTCCTCTGGATGAAAATTATGTTATCCCGGAATCTACCTCCAGTTTCTACCTGTAACCTAGAAGAAAATGCTTCTTCTCCCTAGATTTCAGTTTCTTCTGTAAAATGGAGAAAGAGAATAATTCCAAGTGATGATCTTTAGGGTCTTATCTGACTTTAAATACTGATAATCCTGTTTAGGCCATTTCACTTTCTGGACTCTGGTAAAATAGAAAGGGACACAGGTTTGGACACCCTTAGTGAGCTGATGAATAATTCAGCAGCCTCCCATCTAGATCCCTAACACTATCACCAACCCCCATTCTCAGTTCAGATGAAGGTTAAAAAAGATTTTTAACTCCTCTCTTAATTTAGTTTTTCCCAACATTTGTGAACAGTTTCTCTTTCTGGCTGTACTAGTCAGTCTCTGCAGGAGCTGTTGAATAATCAGGGTGTGGGGGCTTGGGTGTGAAGGTGATGAACACCTTCTGAAATACATCCATTAGCAGCTTGTCAATCATTCTCCCCTCTTCCCCACCCACATCCTAGCTCTCTTTTACCTTTCCTAATCCTCCTTGCTTACCCACAGCCATTTTGACTGTCTCAGAAACTGAGACCTTCCTTGGCATTTTAAGGGTGTCCTGTTTATCAACACTATTTTAGCAAAAAAGTGTTTGAAGTCACTTCCTCTTTCTGCTGAAACCTCCTCTGAATTAGAACATGGCACAGCCTTCAGTTCATCTTCAGATGCATATCCCCCACACTAACAGAGCTTCCTACTCTGCCCCCACCAAATTTCTGCCAGAACAAAATTAGAAAAAGAGAACAGCATCATTATTCAGTTCAGAGCTATACAATAGAATGAGAACATTTGAAAATTGGAGGAGAACTGAGAGACCATCTCACTTGACTGTTTAGGATACCAAATCTCTTGCCCAAGCTCATGAATTGGAACAATTAACCCATATCTCCTAAGTCCTGGCTTTGAAGACCAAAGTGGACCAGGAATGAACTCATGTTATTCCTGAAAATCTAAGACCCTGATTCTTCTTACTTTCTTTATTTAGTAGGTGAATTTGCATCACTTTTTCTTTCCATTCCTTTACTCACCCATACATGCAAGACCTGGAAATTCAATCCATGCTGCAAATCTTGGTAAACTAAGGGAGAAGAGAATGCAGCCAGAAGAATGAACTTGTTCCTTGGCTGCTAATTGCTCAGAAAATTATTAGGAACCTCATCTTGGTTCAGATGGGGAAATTCATTTATTGGAGGGTAATGTCCTGAAATTATCCTGACTTTCTGTACACAAAGATAAGAGAAAGGGAGCTAATAAAGCTCTTAGATTGTAAAGGAAAATGCATTTGAAGTCATAAACTTCCCTAGTCTTAAAGTATAGGTCAAGGAACAGGGTTAATGATGAAAGCTGGTTTTTAGGTTATAGATTTGGAACTAAAGGGAAATACTAATAACAATAATAATAATAAAATCTAGTATTTATGTAGCACTTTATAACATGTAGTATTTCATTTGAGTCCCTCTAAGTTAGATATCATTGTTATCCCCATTTTACAGATGAAGAAATTGAGGTAGAGAGTCAATGATTTGCTTAGAGTAACAACATATAGCTGGTAAATATCTAGGGCAGGATTTAAATTCATATCTTGTTGACTAAATCCAACACCCTATTCATTATTAAACCTAACTACCTAGGTAACTTCAGGAGTCACCTAATCCAATCCCCTCATTGTAGTTGAGAAAATTTAAGAAAACTAAAGAGATTAAGTGGCTTGTTTAGGGTCACACAGTTAATACATATCAGAAGTAGAATCTGAACCCCTGTCCCCTGATCTTTGAGCCAATGCTCTTGCCCCTGTGGTGTTAACAATGTTTGTCCAATGCTGTCCTTGTGATACAAGTAGAGAAGTTAAAGATGGAAAGTTGAAAGCATCTCTCCCACTCATTTCAACTCCACAGAAATATCAGGTCATTTCAAAACCTTTGCATAATCGTCCAACTAAGTAATTATTTGCTACAAGAATTATGCAGACTCCTTCCTTTTTTTAACCATCAAGGCATTTAAAAAAAAAGATTCTGCTAATTGCCATATGTAAAGAATTATTATCTATTCAGATTTCCCTGGCACAAATGAATCACACAGCCCATCGTGACTCAGCATGCTCATCCTACTCAATGACCCCAGGGCTGTCGTGACTGAAATGACAGGAAGAGAGGGATGAGGACTGACCTACTAGCAGCAGAAACTCAGCTTAGGTTTCTGCTATAGGAGGAAGGGATAGATACATTTACTCTAGATCTCCCAAGGGCATCCTCAGAGTAAGAGAAAGCAGAAAGGGAAGGGTGGAAATTTTTACATTGGGAAGGATGTAGAGATATAGAGTATCTATACTCTATATAGAGTATATGTACTATATATAGGGTGGGGAAAATGTATTAGGAGGTGAGGCATTTGGGTATAGTAGTAATAAGAATAGCGATCACTTTCATAACCCTTTAAGGTTTATGAAGTCTTTTAACCCACACAACAGCCCTGGGAGGTGAATGCTATTATTATTTCCTTTTTCTATATGAGGAAACTGAGTCTGACAGAGATAACATCACCAGCATGTCAGAGGCAGATCTTGAACCTGGCCAGATCTTTAAAGCCATTTCTCAATCTACACTGCCTCTCTTCTGAATAATAACCACCAAACTTTATGTAGCAGTTTTACAAATCTATTTATATACATTATCTCATTGGATTCTTATAAGAACATCATGATAGCCAACCCTGGTGTCAGGAAGACCTGAGTTCAAATTTGACCTCAGACACTTCACACTTACTATCTGTATGACCCCAAGCAAGTCACTTAGCCCTGCTTGCCTTACCAAAAAAAACAAAAAAACCAAAAACATCATGAACAAGCAGGCATATTATTGTTCCCATTTCACAGGTGAAGAAACTGAGACTCAGAGAGAGACTGGACCAAGTCACACTATTAACTGGCAATGTCAGGAGTCAGATTCATGTCTTCTGGCTCTCAATTCAGTGTTCTTTCTCTAAAATAAGTGGAGATAATGAGATGATTCATAAGGCCCTTTTCTTTTCTAACATTATACAGTTTTTAAATATATGAAATGTCATCCAAGGCTTCCAGTCTTTTTTTTCCATCTAGCCCAACTCCAAGGTCAGCTCTCTTTGGAAAGGTGCTTTTTCATTGACTGAAAATTTGAGGATTAGTAAAGCTGCAAGTTTTGTAGATGGTGCCCAATAGGCCATTTTAATGGACTCCACAAACTACTAAAGTAGGAGTTAACTGAGTAAAGTATGAGCTCTTTGAGAACTGGGATCATGATTCTTACTTCTCCCATATCTTCTAGACCACAGGTCACACAGTTGGCACATAATACATCCTCCCTATGGATCTTACAGAGATGCTTTCTTACTCTAAACTTGGATTTCTTTATCCATAAATAACATCAACAAAAACTTTTTGCTCTTAAATCTTTTGGTGTGTAGCAGCACCTTCCTAAATGAATGGATGAATGAACAAAATGAGAGAAAGGAAAAGTCACAGGTGGTAGAAATAAAGAGCAGGATCATTGGGAACTTCTATGTATTTTGGCATTAAATGGAGAGAGTGCAAATACTGAAGCTTCATATGCAAATCAACCATTCTTTTTCTATTATAATTTAGTTCCTTTTTGTATTTGAAATTAGGTATTGGAGAGAGGAGTTTTCAATTTCTCCCACTCTCTCCCCTCTAACCTGTCATAGTCTATAAGAACTAATTTTTCTAAAGCAAGGTAGTAATTCCATCACACCCTTCTTCAAACATGTTCAGGAGCTCCCCATTGCCTTCATAATAAAACCCCAAACCCTTAATTTGCCATTAAAATCCACAACAACTTAATCCTAATCTACACTTTCTATCCATAAATCCCATTGTGCCTTCATGTTCTGAGCCAAACCAAACCATGTAGTGTTTCTTAACCCAATTCTCTGCCTCTGTGCTATGCTTTTGCTCAAAGTATTCTCTCAATCTGGAATGCCCTTCCCTAGATGATCTTGTTCAATTCTTATTTATTCTTCAAGACTCAGATCAAATTTTATACCAACTCTTCCATGAAGCCTTTCATGTTCACATCATAATTTTCTTTCCCATCTGTGAACTAACATATAACTTTTAACCTCTCATATGAAATTTAATTACATTTTAACATCCCACTTCCAACTGTGATAATTTTGGACATGTCTTCTCATCCCTTTATAAACTGTAAGCTCAAATGGAGCAGGAATAGTGTCTTATTTTTCTTTGTACCAAATATGTTATATAATTTAGGGGCTTAAAAATTATTTGTGTCAAATTGAACAAAATCTGATTTATTTTTACTTCCAGTCAGAATCATCTTTATTTATTATGGTTATATATTAGATATATAACATATTATGATAATTATTAAAATACTCTTTATTTATTAACAATAATTTTTAATTTAAATGAGAATTTAAGATTAACATCAGATAAAATGTTTATTAACTATTTACTATAGGTGCTGAGCCTGTGTTGATTCTTGGTTTTATGTGGTATATATAAAATTTTACCATTTTATATGCCTGTGTCTTATCTGCTCACCCATATTATAACTCTAGTTATAATAGTAATAGTAATAATAATGTCCAGAACTTTCTTCTCTTTTTTTTTGTTCCACAGTGGTAGACATATGCAGTAGGGTGAAAATGAAATGAGACAAAGTAAAATAATTAAATTATTGACATATGCAACAAACCTTACAACTTTTCATGCCTTAAAAAAACTTTTAAAATATCATATTGCTTTTGCTGAAATCACATTTTATATGATTTGGAATTGAGTTCACACATTTTTGACACATCAAATTCTTCAGCATGAAGCTACATATCATATTGGTTGTCAAGCATAAGATTGGCAAATAGTCCATTTTTCCAAGTCTAACCTTGATTGTAGTCCATAGGTTTCATCTAGATTTAAATCAGGGAAATTCCTAGGCAAGTGAAGCATGTTTATCTAAATTTCTTGAAGAAATTTCATAGCCTCAAGGATATGAAATGGTACAAGGTTATGTTATAGTGTTCCACTCCCCATTTTGGAATAATATAATCTGAGTACAATTTTACTTCTCATTATATCAGTATAGTTATTGGAGTTTATGATTCCCTCAATTAGAATAAGACTTCAGGCCTACCGAAACCAGATAATCCAAAGCATAGGTGAAAATTTTACAGCCTGATGAAGATGCCTAGATTTTATAGGCTCCGCTGGAGTTCTCATAACAATCATTTTTGTTATAGCCTTGAATGAAAAAATAACCTTCAACAATACAAGTCACCTTTTAGGAAACTTCAGTGAATAATTTTTTTATATTGTCTTGTGCATAACAAGTGATTTTTCTTCATAGCTATAGTTGGTAAGTGTTTATTTTTTAACTAACTAGTCTTCTCACTGTTCTTCCAACTTCAAGAAACCTAGTATGAACTATTGAAGAATTAATTAACAACCTTACCAACAGTCGTGTTATTTTAAAGATCTTTGCTTATTTTCGGGGGATTATTTGGGCTGTTTTCCAGCTGGAATTTGTGAACTATTTTTATTTTTATTTTTCACCACTCTTTCTTTTATGATTCAGTGCAATTAATTCTGTTTTACTTTATTATGGGTTTAAATAATGCTTGAAATACTTAACTTCCTTATCCCAACAATCACTGTAATATCTCTAAAATTTATGAATATGTGCCCTCTAATGCCTACAATTTTTGCCTAATTCCTTGGACATATCCATATTTAAAAACTAAAGAATTAAAAGCACAGTAAAATAGAACATGAAAAGTATGTTTGCCACAAAATTTGCACTCAGCTAACAAAGAAACTAGCTAAAGGTGGCAAAGCTATCATGATTGGGTTTCATCTGGTCAAAGTTAAATGTTCTGTATCAGTCTAATACCTGTAGAAGCACACCCTGATGACCATTACTATAGTAAAAGGAAACCATGATCAAAATATTGCTTCTCCTAAATAATTCATATATCCCTATATCAGATACTCAAAAAGGATATTTGTGTTGTACCTTAAAGTTCACAAAGGTCTTTATATCATTTCACTATCACCACAAGCTTGTCATATAGGTACTACATCTATTACTAGCCCCATTTTACAGATGATGAAACTGAGGGACAAAAAGTTTGTTACTTACCTGAGGTCATATGGTTGTCAAGTAACAGAGACAGAGTGTAAGCTTAAGTATAAGCCTCTGACTCCAAATCCAATTCTCCTTTATTGTATCCTGCTGCCTACATCCTCTAAGTGGCAAAGATGATAATTGAACCATTTTCCTAATTCAAAATCCAGACTTGTATCTATTATATCTGGATGTTCTTCCAATATTTAATGCCCACTGAATGGTAGTTAGGCAACTGGCATGATACTAAAAAAGTTGTAGATTAAGGATCATTGCTTGTCCAGACTCCTGTTCATATCAGTACTCAGAAAACTCCCTGAATCCGGTTGCAATGGCAGGATCTCAGCAGTCAATCTAACAGATCTCTTCTACCTTTTTTAGTAATGGTATGTTTTACTTCTCACCTGGAAGTACCCCTATATTTTAGACTTGGTGAGGTATCCGGCTATTCCAAATAGATCTCCAGTCTTTTGGACAATTTTTCTTGTTTTTGAGGAAGAGAGAAAGAGACAGAGACAGAGAGAGGCAGAAAGACAAACACAGAGATAGACATGAGACACAGAGACAGAGAGAGATACAGAGAGAGAGAGAGAGAGAGACCCACACAGAGAGAATGAGAACAAACCAGACAAACACACTTTTCTTTTTTCCCTTCTCCTGTACCCTTGGATGGTGAGTTGTACATGACCCTAGTCTGCCCTTCTTTATGTTTATTTAGTGACCATCAAGGGAAAGGTTAGGTTCTTCCACCAATATGCTGTCTCAACAAGAAAACTAATGAGGTGAAATGCATCATGTATCTCTTTTTGAACATCCATGGCTCAGCAGGAACCCTAGGAACCTCAGAGTTGGGCACATCTGCTATGTTAAAACCCAACCCGGCATGCCATAATTTGCATATTTTTTTTCTTCTCAGTTTATACAGGGAACTGACAGGAAGGTATATTGCATTTCAATGCAAACTTCCATCCAATAAGAGGGATCAGTCTCTTGGTCAAACAGAACTCCTGCCTTGCTCTGTCCCCATTTGTTTTATATGCATTTACCCATGACAGTGAGTCACTCCTCTGTGCCTTGGTTTCCCATTCTGTGAGATCCAGGCAATTAGCTTCCCTTGTCTCTAAGATGAAATCCTAGGGACTAATTACTCTAAACAAAGCACCTTAATTATCATAATTATCAAAAGTGTTTTAGGATCCCCAGCCAGAAGGATGATGATTAAGTTCTTCCTTTCCCCAAACCCAACAACCCAAGGCAGAAAGTTAATTCGATAAATTCCTAGTGAGAATAGTAAAACCCATCCAAAAGTATAATTCTGAACATTCCCCATTTTGGAGAATTATTATGGAATGGCACTGTGAGCGGTAACAAAAGACCTAATAGTCTACTTTTAATGGCTCCCAGGGACCTAAACAATATCAGTGCATTTGGGGCAAAGTTGTTTAATGAGTTGTATGGTTAGTTGGTTGGCTGTGTTGAATGGATATTTTTTAATGGAAGAGAATATGAGGAAAATACAATCTAACATTTTTTTAAAAAATCACAAGATTATAATCTTGCCCCTTCTCCCCCTCATTTTTTTCTTCTCTATGTAGGAGTGTATGTTCTAATTCTGCAACACTGTCATTACTGTAATAGGTTTGGCAGGCCCGTATTATAGCACCAGAGCTGTCAGGGATAGATGACGTGCTGTCGGTGATGGACTCCTACTGTTCTCAGCCACCAAGAGGGATTTGAAAAAGAAGAGAAGGAAGGGGAGGGAAGAGAGATCCTATAGCTAGAGAATGGTTTTGAATGTCCTAATAGATGATCACTTTACCCACTCACAACATTAGGGATAAAAATAATACTAGCTGCCACCCCTAGAGGATTGGCAAAAGCAATGGATTGTGGGAAATTGGATGTAAACATCAAAACAAGAAAGGGAATTTACTCAGCTAATAGCATCTTTATAGCCTGGCTGGGCTTAGAATGCTGATAATGGAATCAGTCAAATAAGGTTACTATAGAAATCACAGAGCAGTGGGTAATAGGGGACCTTCCCTACCTGACTTACAAATTGAGAAAAAACAGATTTAATTGAGGGAAGAAATGGTCAACTATAATCCTGTCTAGTAAGAACCTGGTACCATCGCCTCCTTACCCTATAACTGGACTTTGATTGCCCCCTCACGAGCCCTAGACAATGACTCCCTCTTAAAGAATGAGTTATTTTTTCCTCTTCAGTCTGAGGTCGACTTTGTTGTTGTGCATTTCCTTGAAAACTGCCCAACTTCCTTCTCCTGCACTTTGACCTCATTAAATGGAGACTATGGAGGAAATTATAATATTATTCTCCTGCTCGAGCCCACAGGGAAAGGGTTTTCTTTTTTAAAAAAAATGCAGAAGTAAATAACAATGACCCAGCAATTATCAGAACATTGTTTATTCCAGGGCTAAATGCAGAAGCCACAAACCTGTTAAGATACAGAATTATGGAAACCTATAATAAGGAAGATGAAAAGCAGTGAGCAGAGCCTCTGGAAGATATTTTAGCCAGCCCAGCAATACTGTATGTTTATTTTCTTTAAGAGGTCCTGTTCTATCCTCAGGAGGACATTTCCATTATTTGAAACAAAGGACTATCCTTTGCAGTGCCTAATTAACCTTCAGGATATGCTACAAATGGGTATAGGCCTTAGAAAAAAAGAGTCCCAGAAAGGAAAGTGGGGGAGAAGAGAGTTTGACTATGTTTAAATGAACTTTAAATGAATTTTGACAAATCTGTGCCTTGTGGTCTCCATTTTTACTTATGTGGAAACTACAAATCAGATGATAAAAAATAAAATGGCCATAAATCGATTGTAAACCTACTTTGGCTCAACAATGTCTGTCCTAAGACAATTGAGAGCCGACATCTTAATAAGAAATACTGTATTTGTGCAAAAATATTATCTGTGCAAATATATAGGGTGAAAAAGGCATGGTTAGACAAGAATTCATGTGAAAGAGAACTAGGAATTTTCATCATCTAAAGAGATTTTAGGAGGAGACAAATGTTTAAGGAACTATCTGGTAAAAGAGGAATTAGTTTGGTTCTATTTGGCCTCAGAAGGTAGAACTGAGGGCAATGAGTGGAATCTATGGAAAGATTGAGTTTAGCTTTCATACATCAGTCATCATTTACCAAGTATCTGCAATGTGTGAGGCCCTGGATATATAAAGGCAAAAATTAAATAGGCCCTTTCCTCTCAGAGCTAATTGGGGGGAAGGGTGCAACATGTGCAAGGATGAGTCAATCAGATAATATCAAAGTGAGCATAGAATAATTTCAAGGTAGGGAAAAGCACTAACATTTGGATTGGGGGAGTCAGAGCTGTCTGAAATTACAATGAGCCATTGCAGGAGTTTTTGGTGTCATTTTCCACACAGAGACTGAATGAACCTCTTTGGGGGAGTGTCAAGGAGAAAATTCACATATGTGTATGTATATGCTTTTATATGAACATATAAAAGCATATATACACATATACACACATATATACATACATACAAACACACATATATATGCATTTGTAACCTAATTCTTAGTCATATGTCTGTATAGGATTTGATCTCTGAAGTTCTTTCCACCTCCAAAATTCTGTGACTATTTGAATTGTTTCATGAATAAAATAGAAACTCCTCAAGAACAGAAACTTTATTTTTTGCCATTGTATCAACAGTGCCTAGCACTATGCTTTGGCATATAGTCACCACTTAATAAATGATTGTTAAATGACTGAATTAGTAGGAAGAAATTAAAATGTTGTAAACTTTAATTAAATCTTATTCTTAGTTTTCACTCTCTACCATGGCATGAACAGAACTTTCTCCAAATTAGACAAGTCAGAGTTGTATTAATACTTTCCGTTATTAGTAGGATCTGTGTGATGTATGTGTGATTATAAATATGGGTTTAGAGGATTCTAATTTTTGGATAGACTAGAAATTGACAGGTAATTGAGTAAGACCAACACATATTTATTGAGCAGTTACTCTGTGCAAAATAGCATGAGTGAGGCAGAGAAACATAAGCTATGATTCTTTACTCATTAAGACAATTTATGTGGAATTACATATTAGAAGGGGGAGTAGTTAGAAAGCAGGGAAGTAAGAATATAGAAAACCTTGAATGACAGGCTAAGGAGTTTAGATGATCATGTAGGCAACAGGGTAGCTATCAAAGTCTTTTGAGCAAGGAAATGTTCAAAATAGTGATTTAGGAAGATTGCTCTAACAGACAGTATAAAGAATGGTTGGGGGAGGGAGAGAGATATTAGACATAAAGAGAGGTCAGTTAGGAATCTATTGCTAGACACCAAATGATGTGATAGCAGTGGAAATTGAAAAAGATGGATGACTAGGAGTGATTTTCAGAAGAAAAAGCAAGAGGACTTGGTGACTGAGTATATGTGGGTGGGAAGGGGTTGTGATAGAATAATTAGATCTTGTAACCAATAAAGCTCCAAAGAGTTGTGAATGGAGAGGGCAAAAACATTGAGTGAGGAAGTATTAAAAGAAAAGTCATTGTAGATTTCAATTCATTAAGAACAGGACCAGGGACAGCTCTTAGGTCAATAGGCTGAATGTCCCAGGGGAGAAATTAATGCAATAGATTCTGGGAATAGGAGACAGGAGAATAAATGTCCAAGGATTTATTCTTGGTACAGAGAGAAAGGGGGAGAGGGAAAAAGAGAATCCAGCAAAGGAAGAGATTGAGGAAAGTCACACAACAGAAGTGATATTTGCTAAAACTGGAGGCACCACTGCTTCTGACCTACTGATCAGAATGACCTACTGTCTGATGTTTTCTTCTTCTGAAAAAAAGTGAGTTGCTTTTCATTTTTGCCCTAGGGTATGTGGGTGAGTGGGTTAGCTGGAAAAAAAGTGAGCATTTTATTCATTCTGATCTGAATACCTTTTAAAACTCAAATGGCATGAATAATCTTTCTCTTAATTAGAGCTTCTGAAATATCACTGGGCATCTGCACAGCCCCACCTCTCTTTGCCCTCACCAAAGGGGAAATGACAGGAGCACTTCAAATGCAATGAGGTGAGGGACAGATATAGGAGAGAAAAGGAAGGGGAAAAACTAAAAGGGAGCAGAGATCAAGAAACTTAGAATGTCACCTAAAAACTTAACAGTTTGATTCATTTGAGCTCCTAGTTTTCAGATCTCATGGGAAGAGAGATAGAGTGAGGTAAGGAAACATTCCTAACCAAGTCATAACCAATTTGATTATGTTTGCTCTTAATCTTTAGTTCTGGCACTAGGTCTTGAAGGTACTCATGAAAATCTTGCTTCATATTCTTCACAGGTCATTTCATGCATGCTTCCTGTTTCTAGCTGTATTAGATTCCCAGGGCAGGACCAGAGTTTATGTTCTTCTGCAAGAGGTGATCTATGTACTTCTTCACATCTACTTGCTACCCCCATCCTCCAAAAAGGATGGGATTCTGAGTGTAGTAGATATTCAGTAAATGCTTGTTGAAAGAGTGTCATAATTGAATAAAGAATGGTGGAAATAAAGTAGATGAATAAATTATTATTAAAGTCAAGTGAATAACGGAGGGAAAGGAAGAAAGTTAGGGAAAGAAAAAAGGAAGAAAGAAAGGAAAAAATTAAACAAAAGAAATGTCAGGCACTGTGCTCAGCTCTTTATAAATATTATCTCATTTGATACAACTTTAGGGGCAGTGGATAGAGCACCAGCCCTAAAGTCAGGAGGACCTGAGTTCAAATTTGGCCTCAGACACTTAACACTTCCTAACTGTGTGACCCTGGACAAGTCACTTAACCCCAATTGCCTCAACCAAAAAAAAATCATTTGATACAACTCTGAGAAGTAGGTAATGTTATTATTCCCATTTTATACTTAAGGAAACTGAGGAAGATAGAGGTCAAATGATTGTGCCAGGATAACACAGCTAGTAAATGTCTGAAACCAGATTAGAACAGATATCTTCTTGACCTGAGACCCAGCCCTGATATCCATTGTGCCAAATAGCTTTCTAGGCAAAAAAAAGAGATAAAGCAAATGAGTAGAGGAAAAAAGGTAAATGAATAAATGAACAGAAGGAAAGAGAATGAGAGAATGTATGAGCAAGCCATTGGCACAGTCCTGTTCTTTTCTGACTGAGATTTTTTCTACCATGAGAATGGGAAAGAGTCTCTGAAGCTCCATGACTGTCAGTGATTGCGCTACATTTGGAAATGTAATTTAGAATAAATGGGGACTGGGAGTAAAAGGTTGTATGTGGGAATAGCTTTACCTTAGCTTTCAAAGTTCAAACCTGAGACACCATAGTCTGTGAAGACCCAATAAGGAAGCTTTCAGGATGTAACTTACTGCCAAAGGGAAGTACTGGGTGACAAAAGCAGTCACAGGTCTGAAGCTGGAAAACATCTTAAAGGCCATTAATCTAATACCTCATTTTTCAGAGGTAGGAAATGATTCGCCTGGTGAAGCTAAATAACTTTCTCAAGGCCTTTTAAGTTATAAGAATGAGAATCAGACTGTAGATTTGAACCCTGGTCCTTTGTCTTCAGATACTCTATACCAGGCTGCCTCCTATCACACCATGTTTCAGCTTCATTTCCATTTATGACAGTTAGGGCACAATGGTTAGCAGCATCAAAGGAAAGAAATGTATAGGAATTCAAGCCTCTACCATGGAGATTTGGCTTAACAAAGTTCATAGAAATGGTAATACTAGGATCTCTTATTTCTACACACATACACCCAGCAATCCAAACTCTCCAATGCAGATCTGCAAAAAATCTACTGGGTAGTGAGGGGAAGGAGATGAACTTTCCTGTGAAGATCATGTGTCTGTACTAATGAGCAACATTTCTACAATTGCCCACAGTAACCTAGATAAACTGATAAATCTATAAGGATCATAGCACAATAAAGGGCTAAGAAGTTGGAGGATTTAGGGGAGATGAACAACTTCAAAATGTGCAATACAATTCAGTTATAGAAAATTTGGAATTGGATATCAGCAAATAAGATTGTGAACAGGAAGATGGTTTCTAGAGAGGTTCCTTGAAAGATTTTATAAAAGGTAAAACTAAGTAAGAATATCACAGGTTAACTACTCAGCATCAGCTTCTAGCCATTGAGTAAAGTACACTAAGAGATATTTGTCCTATTGGGAAAAAATATCTTGATGACTTTTGGGATTTTAAGATCTTTTGATACTGAAAGTATAGAGTAATTATGTCTTTAGTTAGTATTAAGAATTACTCAGTCTTAGAGTAATAACCACATAAACTGCCCTGTGCATTAGCCATAGATTTGTTTTTTTAAATTTTCCCATTTAATAATCTTGTTATTTCAGTGCATTTACATTAAACTGTCAACAACTAGCCATGTACCATACCAGAAGGAAAGGGGAAAGATTTTTAGCTTTCCACTTGTTCTCTGCCCACTGTAAGACCTGAGGAATGTGGTCCTAGAGCTGCCCTCTTCTGGTGACCAGCAGACAGACCATAACACATAACTGGGCTGGGAATGGGCTGAATGATGCTGGAAGCTTAGCATATTTT
Source organism: Myrmecobius fasciatus (assembly GCA_023553655.1). Lineage (NCBI taxonomy): Eukaryota > Metazoa > Chordata > Mammalia > Dasyuromorphia > Myrmecobiidae > Myrmecobius > Myrmecobius fasciatus. The sequence continues at coordinate 15,786 of JAJPUD010026285.1, forward strand.
CCCTGCTTACATAGGGAAGGCGCTGACCTGGATCTCCTGCACAAAGTGCTTTTATTCCCCTCTGGTGACCTTACAAAGGGACTTGTTCCTTTGTAATCTTACGTCGATCAGAGTAGCCTGATACAAATCAATCCCCTTTCTTCTTTCTGTCATCTTCCTCTCTTCTTTCTTTATCAATGACTATTATAAGTTATTATACAATCTTCAATTCTTCCTGATATCCCTACCCTCCCCTAGTCAGGTCATACCAGGTCAGGTCACTTCCCTTTTGAAAATTATTTAGGATTATAGGAATCAAAATGTAGAATGAATTTAGATGTTTTCCAGCATAACTTCTAAAAAGATAAAGGAAATAGAAGCCCAGAGAAATATTTACCCAAAATATATAAATAATAAGGATCAGGATCAGGATGCAAGCCCACATTCTCTCTTTTTAAAGAGAGAGAGAGAGAAATTAATAGCAATGGCATAGGGAAAGTATGCTAACTCCATGCCCATCCTATTTTGTTCTCCCATTGGTCTTTTCTTTGAATACTTGAATGGATTCCACATAAATTCCAGATAACAGATAAATCCACTTAAGATCCCCAAAATTCCCCCCAAAAATGATACAAATAGACATATTTGATTCATTAGAATTCTTGCAAAATCAGCTACAAATCGTGCCCTCCATGAAGCCTTTCCAGACTATTCTCACTTCAGAATGACTCCCTTCCTAAAAATCCATAGCACTTAGTATCTGTGCTACACGCTTATTATAAGATCTAAAATTTATATAGTATTTTACCCACATATTTCATTTCAACAGCTCTGAGATAGGTCAAGTACTATATGCATGAGGAAATTAAGATGTAGAAAAGTTAAATGACATGCCCTTGCTCATAGTCA